>CM050166.1:182889962-183182462 GCA_027410445.1 Discoglossus pictus | reverse complement strand
TAAATCATTAATTAACATTATCATATTCTAAGTTATTTCTATTTGTCTCTGGGGGCAACAAAGTTTTGTTTCAGGTATATAGGCAGCAAGCTATGATTTTCCCATTTGTTGTCATAACATTGCTAATGTCGTTCTTTGCTGTTGCTCAGTCATGTCTGACCCTCTAAATTTTTGGGCTGCAGCACGCCAGGTACATCTTGTGTCAGGTTGTGCTAATCCATAAGGTTTTCCTGGCAAAGATACTGGAGTGGGTTGCTAGTTCCTTCTCAAGTGGACTGCGATTTGTCTGACCTCTCTACTATGACTGGTCTACCTTGAGTGACCCTACATGGTATAGCTCACAGCTTCATTGAAGTACACAAGCCCCTTCAACACAACAAGGTAGCGGATCCAGAAGGAGGTCTTTCTTTAGGTCCACAAAATCATGTGGTACTGGCTCCTGCATTAGAAGTTGTTTCAAATGATGGAGAGGACAAATAGAAAGTTGATGGCAGTGCTAATTTTCCATTAGAACATGCAAAATAGGGGTTATATGGTTTTCATTATGTTAGACCCAACTTTTAAAAGGTCATTAACTGTTTTCCATTACACAATGTATATTTTGTTTCTGAAGATCCCTATGCAGCAGTGCAGCCAGTGACATTTATTGAACTATTCTGTGGGAAAAAAAGGTCGCTTTTCACTCTGTACTGTATATACGGTGGAGGAAATTATAATCACTTTTCAATTCAGCAAAAAATATATTGAGCCAGGTTTTAATAAAATAATAAATTATAAAATTAAAAGAAAAAACAGCAAGAGATTTTTTTAAATATTTGAAATAAATGGAAATGGATGCACAGGCAGCTAAAACATCAAAAACAGATTATTTGTCTAAATAATATATTGTGACATCATATACTTCCAATAATTAATTTTACATATCAGTGTTCCATTGAAAATCTGCACCATACCAGTGAGTCATATTAATTAAAAGCTTTGAAACTTACCACAGTGATGTACGCATCAAATCAGTGATGTTATTTTAATAAGCAACAAAGTGAGGAGCTAGTGATTTGAGAGTAATTAGTGTAATACTATAATTACTATAATGTTTTATTTCTTAGCAAATATGTCAACTAATTTAGTTTTCCTATTAACAAACTCATGCATGCACATATTTACCCTGGTTATAATAAATAATCGCAAACTACATCGTAGAAATTAGAGCACTACTTCAAATAAATATTTTCTATAGTGAAAAGTCAGAAATTCATACATGTAGTATATATATATATATATATATATATATATATATATATATATATATATATAATTATGACAAGCTTAAAAGGCACATTGAACACTACTGCTTTTTTCAAACACTTAATAGAGTATGTTTTAAACATTAAAAATGAATGAAAAAAATATTAACTAAAAACTGTTTAAACTTCACTGAAACAGGAAATGCAGAGAGCATATTTTAGTTTGTAGATCTCATTGATTGACAGAGGACAAGCCCCCAAAAGCAGTTAATGTTCTAAATTAATTTTGTATGCTCTGAGACCTATATTTGAAAAAAAAAGAACAAATACTGTGGCACATTATCAAATACCCTATTTCTGATGCAACAGACACAATCATCTGACACAGCAAAGAGTTGTGTTTTCATGAAGCACAACATTGAAAGCTTTAGTTAATAAATGTATTGTCATTCACCTTGAACACTAATGCATAATAAACACATTTTTGATAATAAAACTGTGTCTAATGAAAAACAGGGAAAACTGCACTTTTTCATAACGTTTTCAAAGTCAAAACATCCAGTGAAAAGAGATAAATATGTGTCACTGACCCCTTTTCCGATTCCTGGATCTTAGCCCATTAAAGGACAGACGGCTTGGCTTCACCCAGTCCATTGTATTGTAATTCCATTGTTTGCCAGAAGGTAGGGACCTCTGATGTGCTAGACAGGATATGTATTAGAAGGTAGCGCTGTTGTTATCAGGTGCCAGCAATCAAGCTACTGCTAGACTCCACGTGGGGTCATCTTCTGTAATGGTCTGCCACACCCTGTCATTGTTGTGTTGTATACACCCCCTCTGCATCTAACTGCTATAAATATTGCTGCTGACTTTTTTTAAAAATAAATCGGTTCACTTCTGAGACATATAGAAAATGGTATGTCTCTTATTTGTCCATAGATAGCTATGATACTGATCCTATCTCCACCCCGCAAGCAACTTGCCCTGGTCACTACCACAGGAAGGTTACTGAGACTCCTGGAAGTGCAGAAAGTCCAGGAATGCATTCAAATGTGAACCACAACTGACCTGTGTAGGCGATTCCTACGTGCCAGGCTCTGCACAAATAGATTTGTTGAGGGTTAACTCTGTTTTTTCTTTTGCTCACTACATGGAGCAGTAGTGTGTGTCTGACTGTGGGTATTCAGTGACACATATAAACAAAGACTTTACTTTATTGCATTCTCAGTGAAAAATGCACATATTTAAAAAATGTAAAAAAAATATTTCAACATGCATTTCAGAGATTTTTACTGTGGTCCAAATTGTGCTGAATTAAGTGGCCCTTTATAATTTTAGAAAAGGGTAATGACAATGCTGACATGAAGTGAAGCGCAAGGAAGAGAACCAATACCAATGTGGCTGCAGAGGAATTTAACATGATAAATGGATGGAGTTGTGAATCAATAAAATTCCCCATATTGCGCCATCAAAGAGTATAAACAAACACATTGACCCCGGATGGATGATCTACTTAACAAATTGTGGATAGTCCAATAACTGACCTTTGTAGAGAAAAAATACACATCTCCAGAAAATATCAGCATGATTACCGTATATACTAAAGTATAAGAGTTTTTCAGCCCTTTTTTTAAGGCTTAAAAGGGCCCCCTCGGCTTATACTCGAGTCGAGTGTCTCTCTAACCCCCCAGCCCCCCCCCCCCCCCGTGTCTCTCTACCCCCCTGTGTCTCTCTAACCCCCCGTGTCTCATTCCCTCCCCCCTCCTCAACCCACTCCTCACTTTCTCCCCTCTAAATACCTCCCCTTCACTTACCTGCTTCTTCTCCGGCCTCTGCTCCGTCTTGATCCCGGTGCGCATCTGACGTCACATGCGCGCCGCGTCATTAGCATATGCCGGCACCCGGGGGGGTTGAGGAGGGGGTTGATGAGGAGGAGGGGGGTGAGGATGAGGAGGGGGTTGAGGAGGGGGTTGAGGTTGAGGATGAGGATGGGGGGGTTGATGAGGAGGAGGGGGGTTGAGGTTGAGGGGGGGTGAGGAGGGGGTTGATGAGGAGGAGGGAGGTTGAGGAGGGGGGTTGAGGATGAGGATGGGGGAGTTTAGGATGGGGGGGTTTGAGAATGGGGGGGTTTGAGATTGGGGGTTGAGGATGGGGGGTTGAGGTTGAGGGTCGGTGAGGAGGGGGTTGATAAGGTGGAGGGAGGTTGAGGTTGAGGAGGGGGGTTGAGGTTGAGGGGGGGTTGATGAGGAGGAGGGAGGTTGAGGAGGGGGGTTGAGGATGAGGATGGGGGGGTTGAGGATGGGGGTTGAGGATGGGGGTTAAGGATGGGGGTTAAGGATGGGGGGTTGAGGTTGAGGGGGGGTTGAGGTTGAGGGGGGGTGAGGAGGGGTTTATAAGGTGGAGGGAGGTTGTGGTTGAGGAGGGGGGTTGAGGTTGAGGGGGGGTGAGGAGGGGGATTAGGATGGGGGGTTGAGGATAGGGGGTTGATGAGGAGGAGGGGGGTTGATGAGGAGGAGGGGGGTTGATGAGGAGGAGGGGGGTTGAGGGGGGGTGAGGAGGGAGGTTGAGGAGGGGGGTTGAGGTTGACGGGGGTGAGGAGGGGGATGAGGATGGGGGGCTGAGGATGGGGGGCTGAGGATGGGGGGTTGAGGATGGGGGGTTGAGGATGGGGGGTTGAGGATGAGGAGAGAGGATTAGGAGGGAGGTTGAGGATGAGGAGGGAGGTTGAGGATGAGGAGGGAGGTTGAGGATGAGGAGGGAGGTTGAGGATGAGGAGGGAGGGGGCAGCACATTTGCCACCCTCGGCTTATACTCAAGTCACTCATTTTACCCAGTATTTTGTGGTAAAATAGGTTCCTCGGCTTATACTCGACTATATACGGTATACCCCTCAGAATTATCTTTTTGAGCCATGATTTCATGATCAATGCAATAATCAGTGATACTTGCACAAGAAACCCGTGGGGTTTTGAAAGCTCAGTCACCTATCTATAAAGCTTTTTTTTTTCCAGCTGGACATCTAAAACGGTACCCTTAACCAATCATTTACATTAAAATTCAAATTTTTTGACAATTCTATTTGTGGATGTAAACAGTGTGTAGTGGTTATCAAAAATCATCTGCTGTCATGTTATTGTACACTTTATGCAGTTAATTACCCTCTCAAACTAAGCAAACACACTGTTCTTGTTATTCAGGCGTGTCCAACTCTCTGTGAGCCTATGGACCGCAGCACGCCAGGTGCAACTTGTGTCTGGGTGCTAATCCATAAGGTTTTCACTGTAAAGATACAATAGGAGTGGGTAGATTTGTCTGACCTCTCTGATATGACCTGCCCATCTTGGGTGACCCTACATGGTTTAGCTCAGAGCTTCATTGAGGTACACAAGCCCCTTTCACCACGACAAGGTAGTGATGCAGAAGGGGAAACACACTGTTATTACTTAGTAAACTGTTTACACAATTGGGACAGGTCCTCCTGAGCACAAACAGAGATACTAAAATATTGGCCTGTTGTTCAATCATGTCTGACTCTCAGTGATCCCGTGGACAGCAGCACACCAAACATATGGTTATGTAACTGGTTGTTTTAACATAAGATTATCTTGGCAAAGATACTGGAGTGGGTTGCCAGTTCCTTCTCAAGTCTGACCTCTCTACTATGAACTGCTCATCTTGGGTGACCCTACATGGATTAGCCCACAGCTTCATTGGGGTACACAAACCCCATCACCAAGGCAAGGAAGCTATCCAGAAGGCGATTGGCCTGTTAGAGGTCTTTAAAGTACTGAGTTGTTCACCAGCGGTGTGAAAACTATATGCATGCGTATACTTTAAAGCTTATATTAGAAGCATCATATTCACATTAATGTTTAATTCTGCAGCGCCGGTGTAAGAGCAGCTCTAATAATGGATTGAATTGTATAGGATGCATTTTCCTTTTACACATTCTGCATTGTCTGTAAATGGTTGCACTGCTACTCATTTATTAAACTAAGGTTGAATCTCTTTCTGGTGTGGTACATAGAGAGATCCCAGGTTATATCTGGTAATGTGACAAATGTAATAACGTATAAAGCAGCAGTATCCCAGAGCTCACAGCTCTTTTCATTTCATTCAACTTGCCAGAACTGCTTGCCCTCTGGAGCGTGATTGCACAGTTTTATCACAGAGAGACTTCTGTTCAGCAGATAAGGAGCTCTGGTTTCACTGCACTTTGGGGAGCTAAAAATGACTTTTGGCAAATGCACTGTTCAAAAACTAATGAATATAATGTGTATCATTCCTCTCACTGAATGTCTAAGAGCCTTTAATTCAAAAGTCATCACAGATTCATATTTGCTGAAATGGAAATATGAGCGGTAAAAAGGTGGGTTGTGGCCATTTGTACTATTATAATTATTGTCTTTTTTCTTTGTGAGGAAAGGTAAAACTAAGTAGGTGGCAGAGGGCTCTATAACACATAGCAGTGCTTTATTTAAAAAGAAACACAGTAAAAACAGCATTGCCGGCTTAAAGGTCTAGCACATTAAACAATGAATTGTATTTTAAGCATTCTGATAAAATAAACGCAGATGTACATTAGAAGCATTATTTGTGAACTGCTTAAGAAAATATAGCAGTCACAATGACAACTTAAAGTACCCCCGCGGCAGGGGCTAATTGGGAATATGTGATTGGTGTTAATTAATAGGGTTAATTATTTAGGTGCAGAGGGGGCCCTTGATGGATCTCCTCAGCATAGGAGATAACTATTTATGTTGGGTCCCGATCGCAACCCCTGCAGCAAGGGTTATTCACTTAGGTGCAAGGACCCCCTTTCAAGGTTAACATTTTAGGTGCAATGTGGGTCTGTATAGACCCCCATGGTTATGTAAACGGGGTGATCGGGGAAGGGGGTGATCGGGGAAGGGGATCCTGGTGTTTTCTCCGCCGCTTGTTTCAATTGAGGGAATACCCAGGGATTCTCATAAGCATAGGTTGGTTAGGGCTCAGTAAATAATTAAGCACAGCCTTTCTAGTCAAACCTAAGCCCTCTGACTTACTGCAAAGGCTTGGGTTTAAGAGATAAGGCTGTGCTTAGTAACATTGCGAGTGAAAATATTAGAATAAACATTTAATGTAGGGGGAAAAAGCTCCACAAATTACAGCGCTTGATTAGAATGGGGCTCCAAGTTGGCATTAAAGAAAAGTACGTACAAAAAAAATAATCTAAACTTTAAAGAAACTAAAAACTTCTACGAGAGCTACACACACTAGAAAGAAAATCAAAATGAGTTACTCCTCCATTACTAAATCCAAGCTAGACAAATGTAGACTAGAATTGAATAATCTACTAACTATAAAAACTGAAAAAGCCCTACGTAAAACAAAACATAAATTTTATAGCCAAACTAATATACTCTTTCCCATGCTGGCTAGAAGACTAAGGTCCAAAAAAAAGCCAGAATCAAATCTATCAAATAAAAACCAAAGTAGTCCAGATCACCTTAAGTCAGACAAAAATACAGGAAACCTTTTTAAATATATATCAAACCATATACTCCTCCAATCCTAGCACAAGCACTTTCCAAATAAAAAAAAAATTAGATCTTCCGAGAACAACAAACAAAGAACTGGAATTATTAAATGCCAACATCACAGCAGAAGAAATTAGTGAAATCATTAAAAATCTGAAACTTGGAAAAATCCCCAGGGCAAGACAGCTTCTTCAATATCTATTACAAGACCTTTTCAAAATTATTAACCCCCCCTTATCCCCCCTATTGTTTGCATTGGCAAATGAACCCCTTGCCCAAAGCATTTGCTCAACTTCACAAATTCAGGGGGTCAGGTGGGATTACAATAGTTCAAGTGCTGCCTATTTGCAGACAACATCCTGTGTACCCTAACTGAACCAGAAACTACTCTTCCTGTTTTAATGGAAACATTATAATATTTGAGGCAGGTCTCGGGGCTCAGAATCAATTTAAACTAGACCGAGGCTTTTAGGGCCCAAATGTCCAAACAAACTCTTGAGCAGCTGAAAAGCAAATACTCATTTACTTGGCCCACTAGTCACATCACGTATTTAGGAATCAATTTGATCCCCGACCTGTCTGAGCTGTACAAGCCCAATTATATACCTATGCTAAAAACTCTCACGGAAAATACCAAAAAATGCAAATTCCCTCTTTCCTGGAAGGACGCATAAATTCAATAAAGATAACATTTGCCTCACAAACTATATCTATTCAGCTCACTTCCCATCCCCATAATACCGAAAGAATTAGAACAATTTCAAAAGCACTTAGCAAGGTTCATATGGAGTAATAAAAAGCTAGGCATTTCTAAAATGCTTCTTTTTAGTAGTAATTAAATTGGAGGACTTACTTGCCCCAATCTGAGATCGTACTTCAGAGCAGCTCAATTGGCTTTCATACCCCAAGCACATTCAATAACACACCAACCCCTATGTGTATTCATTGAAAAATCAACAAATGAAATTGTTCAAATGGGATTCTATTATTTGGCCCCCAACATAAATAGAAAAAGTATTCACCCCCCCCCCCCCCCCCTTGGCATTTTTCGTGTTTTGTTGCCTCACAACCTGGAATTAACATGGATTGTTTGAGGATTTGCATCATTTAATTTACAGAACATGCCCACACATTGAAGATGTTTTTGTTTTTTTATTATTGTGAAGCAAACAACAAATAGAACAAAATAATAAAAAGAGGCAATGTGTATAAGTTTTCACCCCCCTAAAGTCAATACTTTGTAGAGCCACCTTTTGCGGCAATCACAGCTCCAGGTAACTATGAGCTTGCTACATCTTACCACTGGGATTTTTGCCCATTCCTCCTTGCAAAACTGCTCCAGCTCCTTCAAGTTGGATGGTTTGCGCTTGTGAACAGCAATCTTTAAGTCTGACCACAGATTTTCTATTGGATTGAGGTCTGGGCTTTGACTAGGCCATTCCAACACATTTACATGTTTCCCCTTAAACCACTCAAGTGTTGCTTTAGCAGTGTCTTTGGGGTCATTGTCCTGCTGGAAGGTGAACCTCCGTCCTAGCCTCAAACCACGCAGAGAGTGGTACAGGTTTTGATCAAGAATATCCCTGTATTTAGCACCATTCATCTATCCCTCAACTCTGACCAGTTTCCCAGTCCCGGCAGCTGAAAAACATCCTCACAGCATGATGCTGCCACCATCATGTTTCACTGTGGGGATGGTGTTCTTTGGGTGATGTGTTGGGTTTGCGCCAGACATATCGTTTTCTTTAATGGCCGAAAAGTTCAATTTTAGTCTCATCAAACCAGAGCACCTTCCTCCATACATTTTGGGAGTCGCCCACATGCTTTTTCGCAAGCTCAAAATGTGCCATTTTGTTTGCTGAAAGTAATGGCTTTCTTCTAGCTACTCTGCCATAAAGCCCAACTCTATGGAGTGCACAGCTTATTGCCATCCTATGTACAGATACTCCAGGCTCTGCTGTGGAACTCTGCAGCTCCTCCATAGTTACCTTAGGTCTCTGTGCTGCCTCTCTGATTAATGCCTTCCTTGCCCAATCCATGAGTCTTGGTGGGCGGCCGTCTCTTTGCAGGTTTGCTGTTGTGCCATGTTCTTATCATTTGGTTATGATAGATTTGATGGTGCTCCTGGGAATCATCAAAGATTTGCATATTTTTTTATAACCTTACCCTGACTTGTCCCTTACTTGTTTGGAGAGTTCCTTGGTTTTCATGGCAGTGTTTGGCTAGTGGTGCCTCTTGCTTAGGTGTTGCAGCCTCTGGGGCCTTTCAAAAAAGGCGTGTATATGTAATGACAGATCATGTGACATGTAGATTGCACACAGGTGGACATCATTTGACTAATTATGTGACTTCTGAAGGTAATTGTTTGCACCCAAGCTTTTTATGGGCTTCATAGCAAAGGGGGTGAATATATACGCACGTGACAATTTTTTTTATTATAAAGTTTTCTATTTCTAAAAAATAGTTTTATGTATATATTTTTCTCATTTCACTTCACCAACTTAGACTATTGTGTTCTGATCCATTACTTAAAATTCAGATTAACAAAACATTGAATTTAGGACTGTAATGTAACAAAATAGGTAAAAAGTCAAGGGGGCTGAATACTTTTGCAAGGCACTGTAGTAATCCTATCATTAGACTTTCACTCTCCAATTGGAATTGGATTAACACAAAACATCACTTAGCAACTAAACTAACTAACTTAACCCCCACTCTTACTACTCCGTCAATCTGGAATTACCCAAGCAAGGACTCAAAAAATTGGTGGTCAACGCATGAATTAGATAAAATAGGTTCCTGGATAAACAGCAACCAAATTATCTCTTTTGATCAACTTAGGATAAAATGTAACATTCCTCTAAAGGAACATTATAATTACTGCAAGATCAAACACTTAAATTCCACAAGGATCAAGAGATGGGCTAATCAACAATCCAGTTGGTTCCTTCTTATATGCAATAAGGGCTCCTCTAACAAAAGGAGTTTTAAATTCCTTGTATATAATTCTAAATTCCACCACCTGTCAACATTAAACCAACTTTTATGAACAATTGAGGAAAAGACATGGAAACCCAGTGGGACACACAGGATTGGGGGAAAAAAACATGTTTAAACCTAATTAAAGGTCCTTGGAATTATAGTCTACAGGAAACATCTATTAAAACCCTTCATAGAGCCTACTATACCCCAGTTAAAGAGGTAAGATTTTGGGGTTAATTGTGTTCAGTTTGTTATAGGCATTTCTTGAACCCAGGTACATTTTTCCCACTTGTATGTTTCCCACTTGAATGTACAGTAGTACAGTTGTTATGGACTGAAGTCCTAGAGCTAGCCTCTAGAGTCCTTCAAATCCCTATACCCCCCACAAACAAAACATGCCTTCTAGACAAAATCAATCCCTTGATATCTAGAAAATAAAACAAATGGCTACAAACCTAATGATATCAACAAAAAGCCACATAGCCCAAAAATGGAAATCTTCTACTTTAAACATTCAAGAAGTAATCAACAAGTTAAATACCATGATGATTCATGACAGACTGTTGCATTCTTTAGCTATCACATACCATCAATTTCTAGAAATATGGAACGTATGGCTCTCCTCAACGCAAGCTATAATTAAACTTTACCTATATAAGTCTGTCTAAACTCCCCTCAAATAATAACCCGGATCCCCTTTCGTTGACCCCAGGAGCCGGATGAACTCGTAGTATAGGCTGGATGAGTGGCTGGTTGCCGGTCATTTCCTAGTCGAACCAGGTACGATTTTTGGATTATATATGAAGATTCTGATTTGCTCATAGGACACTTATCAATTTAAGTTCAAATTATTGTATTGTTTGTTTGTTCAAAACTGAATTTTATTTTTTTTAATAATTTTTTTCTTTCTTTCATTTCCTTTCCATTTTTATAAATATGTTGATATTTTATATCTAAACTCGGTGTTTGCAACATAAGATCTCAACCAGCATTGTTTATTGTATCAAGATTGTTATAGACCTTTTTACAACCTTTCAATTTAGAAAATAGAAAGTGTTGAAATGTGTTCTATCAGTGTTAAACAAATAATATATCCTGCATAACAAACAAATTCCTTCTTAAACATTGTAAAACTTTATTAAGCAAAATGTTTATAACAACACTGGCTTTGTTTCACAATAAAAAATAGTGAAACAAAAAAAAAAAAAAGAAAACTTTGAGATGGAAAAAATAATGTTAGGAAGTGTAATATTTATTTATGTTTTACATTACAGCATGTTTTTAACATTACAAAAAAAATTTTTTTGAATGAAAAAACATTAAGCAAAACCTATTTAAAAATCATTAAAATGCAGAGACCATAGTTTAGTCTGTAGATATCATCGGGTAGTAAAGAGCAAGCCCCCAAGAGAAGTAACAATCTGAATATGAATCTGTATTCAAAAAAAAAAAAAACATACACGCTATCAAATACCCTCCTTCTGATGCAATAAAGAAAACATATATATTCCCAAGGTCCCTTTAACGTACATGTTTTTTATAAATGAAATAACAAAAGAGTTATGTTTATATAAATCTCTGACAACATAATTCTCCAATTATATGGATTTCTATGAGGGGAGGGGTAGATGTGGTTTCCTGAAAGAGCTTATAAAAGCTTATAGATTGGTGACATTTTGGAATTACTGGATTCATTTAGTGATTCTATTTGACATGGACAATACTTAAATACTCCATAACTCTCATTTCCAAGCACTTTCCCTCAAACGCAATATAAATGTCTCTTACTAAACCTCTTATTTCTTCAAATACTGAATGAGAATAAAATCTCAGCCATCTGAGATAGTAAATAAACTCTCATTCACTTATAATTACAATTGTTCTACTGTGAATTCTACCACTTAACCAGTTTTGATGGTGGGTCTGAAAAAATATGCCCACTTGCTATAGCTTTGCAAGTGCCTTATTTATGCTACCTTACCATACCAACAGGGCCACCTAATAAAACTAACCAACGTCAAAGCTAAAACAAAGTAAAATATGTAAGTAAGCTTCAGAGACCAGTGATAGACCAAAGCATTGAGAACAAAGCAATGCATGACAATACCTAAATTGTGAACAATTTTCACTATGAGAAATAATAACTTCAAGAAAATGACAAACTATAGAAATATAATGGCATAGTGGCAACATAGTGAAGAAGTACTTTTGCTCCAAGTCTTCAAATGTATGTATTGCCCTATGTCAAGACCAAGGCAACCTGGTTTTAGGCTCCCCTGAAAGAGCTAAAAACTCCTCAAGTTATCTGTTCTCTGTTATTTTTGTTATTTAGTAGGGTTGGCATATTTAAGGATGGCCAGCAATAAACTGCTGTTATAAGCACCAGTGGTAGAAGTCACATAGGCAAGTTAAAGTGTTACGTTTCCCTAGCATTAAGTATTTGGCCATCAATCCCTCAATCTGGGCTTTTACGTCAAGCAGCTTGTTGGTAGGTCCCATCCCATATGACCTTGGGCTAGTTATGGATCTTCTGGCATGGAATCTTAATTCATTGGTTTCATAGTATGCCCCATTGATACAGGTGATACTCTGACTGGCTGCCCAGTGCAATGCTGACCCTATGGTTACTGTATTACTGTTCCCAGCCCTCAAAATGTCCCTGCAATGTTCCAATAAAGGGTTCCACGTTAGATGATTTGTAAGGCGTAGCGATGTGATTCTTCCATAAGGGACGACAAAATATCAATAGTGTACACTATTTCTAATACTGCATTATCCTGGTTAAAAACACTCGACTGTCGAGAAAACCAACCACCAAAAGGTATGAGCACCTAATGAGTGGGAGCTCCTGATTGTGGTTGGTTCAGCTGGTCCCATATCTTGACACCCTATTTATTAATTTACTGTTTTATTAAAGAGTTCCCAATTTCCATAAATTTTAAGAAATCGATATAGAGCAGTCTGACAAGCAATGCAAATGTATAATACATAACAGCAAATAAAATAACATTTCTTTGTGGCTTAACCAACGTAACAGTTTTATTCTTTTTTGTGCATGGAATACAGATGTTGATAAAAGGAATGATTAATATTGTTCTTTTCAGCAGAAGTAGCTACAGAATAAAAATGATGTTCTCTGCCCTTATAAACACAAAGATGTTGTTTACAGTTTTAACAATCTGACTAGAGGGCAACATACCAGGTCTTTGTGGCATATATATGTGGTTAAAAGTCCAATGTAGTGGGATCTACCACTTTGGATTGTCCATATCAACTTTCTGAGCTGTCGGAAAGTGATGTTTACAACAAGGACGACAGAATCCGCGGACAAAAGAAAATGGATGACATAAAAGATGAAAATGCAAAGGCTGTGATTATTTTTTTACTTAAATTATTCAAAATACCATACAGAAAGAAAATGACCACATTGGTCCTTTAAGTCAGTTGACTAGACATGTTGTTCTCACAGCAGATTAGTACAGTAGACACACAGTTTATTGCATGTACTGGAGAAAAACTATACCACAGAAGAAATATAGTAATTTTAACCTAAATCATACCTAATAATACTCAAGATTATTTATTAAAATACACAATAGTAACTTGCCTGTCATAAATAACAATATCATATAATGTTATTTTTAATTGTCTGTGCTGTCTCTCTCTGCGCGCTCTCTCTCTCTCTGAGTGTATCCTCTCTCTCTGCCCTCTGTCCCCCTTCGCCCTCTCTGCTCCCTCTATCTCTTTCTGTGTCTCCCCTCTCTCTCTGCTCCCTCTCTCTCTCACTCTCTCTGCTCCCTCTCTGTGTCCACTCTCTCTGTGCCCCTTTTGTCTCTGTGTCCTCTCTGCCTCTCTCTGTGTGCTCTCTCTCTTGTCACAGAAGGCGCATGTGCGCCTGCGCATTGCCAGCCAGGATTTATTGACAAATATTACAGTGGATATATGATACTGTGTTTGCACTCGAGAATGTATCTACAATCACATTTCTGGGTCAAAGCTATTCTCAGCAAATTAAATTGTAAAGGGAGCCAATAGAACTCACTGGTGAGAATGTACATCACATGCCAATGGTTTTAAGGAACGTGAAGTCGGGCACGTTTCCCCAGCTCAACAGCCCTGGTTTTACTTATCTACCTGTAACAGGTATTTGACCTTGCATGCTCAATGTAGCTCAGTATTGAGGTGTAGTAAATTCTACAACTTAAATTTCTGACCTTAACTACAAATTATACTTATCATTCATTGATAACACATTCTTACTCATTCTCCTATAGTTTTACCCTTTAGGTTTTTTTGGCAGCAAAACAGAGCAAAAAAACGAATATGCTGAGGTACAATGAAGATTTATTAGACTTCCTGCAGGCGAATGGCATCATTAATGATTTTAGCTAAATTACACCTCAGTTTCTCAAGTACATGGAACATTACATAAACTTGCTTCATTAACAACAAAGGCAAATGACTTTTTTCTGAAGCCATCAGTACAAACTAAGTTGCTACATGGATTTGCAATGCAGATTTCCCTCCTTATTTTAGCTTAATTTGTTTTATGGAACCGCTCCTTAAAGGTACATGAAAAATGCAAATGTTTCTAATATGCATTTAAAAGAGTATGTTTTAAACATTACAAAGGTTTCGACCTCATTGGTAGACACCCATGACTCATACATCTATATGACTTGACATTGGCTGACGTGGACAAACCCCTAAACACAGTTATACAATACAGTATATTCTGCTTAGAAGCTTCATTTTCAAGAAAGAAATTCACTGTTCAACATTATTAAATGCCTTCTTGCAGATGCAACAAACAAAAATAAGGCTTCAATTGACCTTTAAGGTCATAAAAGGTGCCCATATAGCACTAAGAGCATGACAATCTGCTATTGTCTCACTTATGTATTATATATCGTTTTGGCCCAAATATAAGCCGCGCTTTTTTTCCAATTTCCAAGCTTGGAAATTTCGGGTGCGGCTCATATTTGCAACGGTAAAAGAAATAGCTGATTTGCGGGCTTGAGACTGTTGCGCAATTAATTCTGTCATACACTTCAAATAGGACCCACAAGTGGGTTAAATATAGCACCGTAAATGCAAGTTAAAAATCAATACTGCATTGTAATATACGGGGGAAACTATGAATGACATTAGAATTAATTATTTAAATTTGGCTTTACGGGAGCAAGTGTAGCAATTGAATAGCGATTTTAGTGATTATAAAATTTTGTGAGCTACGATTTTCGGCCTGCAACCCGCAAAAGAAGTTACCATAGGTAAGTTGCGGCTTATATTGGGATATTATCGTATGTTCTCCTTGCATTTCACAGGTGCGGCTAATATTCAAGCCAATAAGCTAGTTGGTTGAGTGTTTACTCTTCTGCTTTAATTGCTGCAATACTCAGTAATGGTGTATATTTATATATTTTTTTAGGTATGATGAAGGTTAAAATTTTGCAGAACGCATAACCAAGTAAAAGAATTATAAAACCACATTTGTATACTCAGTAGATAATACTCCTATCTATAAAGAGGGGTGGAAACTTCCTGGGAGCCCGGGCTTCTAATATTTCTACTGATATATCCTAAATATTTTCCCAAAGTTTAATTCATCTCTATGAAGGGCTTCCTTCAAGGCTCATAGAAAACATCTTGTGTGACTCCTAAAAAGTCTTCCTGGCTCCTAAGTTTTAGATGTTTTTGTCCATCGCGGTCTATAAAACAATGTTGATGGCATTTCCTATTAATGCATCTTAATGATTGCAGATTGTGTAAAACATATCTTGCCATCATCAAGCATTTGACCTTTAACTGGAACACAGAGAAAAGAAATCAATACTAAACGTGCTGTTATAGATTGACTCAACCTAACAACATCATCAAGATTAGGATTGTTAGTGTTAATTAACTAAGATTCATTTCCAAAAAGCCTTTTTGTAAAAAAAATGTTCTTTATTCTGTCCTAATGCTCTTTTTCCACTATTTCTGTGTTTTGTTGTTGCTTTATTATCAGTTATATTGTGAAGTGTATTTTATATGTAAATATACAAACTATATATTACTAAATAATGGTAGTTGAATATATGTACCACACATGTAGAGGCAGGCAGTTGAAGGAATAACTAGGTTATATAAATGCTGTTATAGAACAGTAAAACATGCATCAATTTTATAAATATTACAAAGTTGTTGTTTTTTCCCCACTTGATCTTCAATGCTCTGTTTTATGATATAGACCAGTGGTTCCCAACCTTTTGTACCCCATTCCCCCTTTTCACTATATGTAAGATTGTTTTTTCTACTCTTTCCAGGACTTAAAAGGTTCATTCTAAACCATTTTTGTATTTAATATTGTAAATTATGTATTTTTTTCTATATTAGTAAAGATACACTTATCTAGTTTATTTTTATAGTGGAGTTCACAAATTTAATAGTAATAGAAAATGGATTTTTCAGATAAATGTAATTTCATATACTCATAACTAATTATTTAACAAACTAATCTAAAGCATAATTCAATAATCAAAAAGTTCTATAGAATGCCAGAGCATTGTTATCCAGCTCATTCAGATAAAGATTATAGTCAATGAGAAATTAGTGATTGTTTATTCTTTGCCAATTCTTGGATATGAGGAGGAGTGCTTCAAAGGGCACAACGTAGGTCATTTTCAACATCGAAGCTTATTAGCAAATAGTTCAAAGTAGAATAATAATAACCATTTCAATTGTTACACTGGGTAGCTCATTAAAATGATAATATGAGTAGCGAAGGAAAACATATGCGTGTAGTGAAGATATGTGCATCCGGTCTTATGCATGTATACAATCTGCTGGTTGTTGGTCTAAGGTCAATGGATTGTACAAGCAACACGCACACAGTATTCCGTGTAGACGTGGCGAGCAAACTACAAACAGTGGAATGAGATTAGTGAACTAAATTAAATATGTTCACTTCTTCCATGCAGGCTTAGCTTAATTCCCCCTGAAATCCTAAAATTCCCCTTTAGGTGGGAATTCCCTTTTGATTGAGAACCCCAAATACAGACTAAACTCTATTGATGAATTCCATTTCCCTTTTACTGCCATAGAAGATTGAAGAACTACAGTTTCCAGAATTCTACTGGAAAAGGTTCTTGGAAGATTATTTACTACTTATACAGATTCCCTTTTTACTAAAAATATACACAGTGAATTCTAGAATTAACTGACCTTGATACAATGGATTAAAGGGGCACGGAATGCACATTTTTTATATCATGCATTTAAAAGAACATTTTTTACGCATTATACGTTTATTTTTTTGTGAAATAAATATTAGTAGGAATTAGGAAATGTCACAGGAAATACCTGTAAGTGGATAGTAGGCATAACTATAGATCTCATTAGCAGTCACTTACAGCTCATATAGCTATACTGGTGCACATTGGGAGTCAGGGAATTTGTAGTGCCTGGTTTGGAAAATATCAAGGTGTTGGTCTTGGATCTTCATCACACTTGACATTGGCTGGTATCGGAGCAGGATATTCAATATCATCTTGCTCTTTAGGGTGTAAAAAGATGCTTATGTGGTTTGTTTAGAAGACTTTTTAATCTATACAGTTAATGGTCACAGGCAAGAAGGTCATTGCTCACTAAATTAGTATTGTGCAGTGTCATAATATATAGGTGGACTAAAAAGTAAAATCAGTGTGGTGGTGGGGTATGGCTATGATGGCTCATGCACTTTCAATGGGAGGGGCCTATGGTAGAGTTTAAGCACATATTGAGAAAATTATGTGGTCACTTCAATTAGTAAGTGCAACTGAACTTGAAAGAAAAGACACATATATATATACATATATATATATATATATATATATATATATATATATATATATATATATATATATAACTGAAAAACATCTGAGAACATGATATCAGCAATAGGGAAGGAAAGTAATTAAAATTACTAAATGTATTTACACATATATTGAAACATGAAAAACAATGATTAAAAAATCTAAAATAGTTACAAAAACATCTGGTGTTGACGTCACATTTCAATTATTAGAAATATATACTGTTGCAATGAATACATAGCATTACAACATGGTGAATACAAAAATTGTAATAAGGGTACGTAAAACTTATAGCATATTTAATTAAATGCCTACCAGTGTAATGTATCCAAAAAAAATTTGGACATATGAGTTAATTATTTTTTTTATCATACTAGTATGTATTGGTCTATTGTTGCTTCATACGACTGTTTGATCTAAGCTTACTATGCACTTTATCACAATGTAATAGTATACAGATGGTCATATAAATACTTATACATGAGATGAATTTCTGATCTATGTTAGACAATGTACTATAATTATTATTTTAAATGTTCATTAGGTATAGTTATATTGATTTTGTGTTGTGCATATATTTAAAAATGTATTATATTTAAAATCCACTATATTTAAACTTACAATTTATCATATTAAATTATATATATATATATATATATATATATATATATATATATATATATATATATATATATATATATATATATATATATATATACACACATACACACACACACATTTGTATTTTATATTTATTAGAATTATTATTATTGGTATTTATATGTGTATTATATAGACACAATATTAATTAAATTTGTGGGTGATAGTAGTTATGTTTGGTGTAAAATAGTCGTTTGTGGTATTATGTAACTTATTCATCTTTATACTGATGTATTAATGTATGTACACTACATGATTCAATTGGTTGATCAATGGTCATTTTGATTATTATTTTTTGCCATTATATATCTAGGTCATATATATACATATATATATATATATATATATATATATATATATATATATATATATATATATATATATATATATATATATACTTGATCTATGAATTTAATAATATGTATGTCTTTTCTATAATTAAGTCAAATATGTTAATATAATTAAGTTCCCATATACAATTAGATTCCTCACAAATATGACATATTTCACAATTGGAGTTTTTACACTTGCACTTCAATATGCCTAAGTGGATATTTTTGCAAACTAAATTACTTTGTCACGGATAGAAAACAAGTTTAAAGTAATGCATACAATTCATGCTGTGTGTCACAATACAGCTTGTGGCACTAGTAGCAGCTGCTGCAAAACAGACTAACTGAATAAATGCTTTAGAAGACAGTTTAAAAAAAACAGGTAGTCTTAACACTTACGGTACTAAGAAAATATGACTTATCTTAAAAGATGTTTTAATCTATGACACACATTAGCAAGTTACAAAAACTTGTTCTGCCTTTTAGTGTGGATGGTTTAAATCCGTGTTTTCCAGATTGGGATATCATTCTGTGGAACCTTGGGATTCCTTTTCTTATAGACTATGTGTACAGTTTTGTGCAAACCTTGTCAATATCTAAAAGAAAGGTTATGAGTAGGAGTGGGGATTTTGAGGCCTATTTTGGAGTCAAGATAGGTATTTTGGACACTGGGAGCCATTTTTGGACACATGGGTTCCATTAACACTCACTAGAACACAATCGGGGTTCTATGGATGAAATAATTGGGGGAATAATGGTTTAGATGACTATTACGGTTATTTCAGCTTTATAATCATCTAAATCAAAATTAATCGTTTTTTTGGGATATATGAAAATCAGACTTCTAAGTATGTATATAACGTTTGTCACTTATTTTTAGATTCTTTTCATTTTGTTATGAAATCATTTTTTTTTATTTTTTATATTGTAACAACGCAAAGAAAAAAGATGCAAAGTATGTCTTATGAAAATGTTAATGAACTGTGAAACGCCTAAGGACACTCCCACCAAACTCCCATCTTGGCATCCTAATGAACTGTGAAACGCCTAAGGACACTCCCACCAAACTCCCTCCTTGGCAACCTGCAGTCTGATCTCCAGGAGAAACTTCCAGTGAAGTTGTTATCAACCATCTTATTCATAGAGAGATATATCTTGCCCAAAAAGTGGAAGAGACTATTTGAAAGGCTATCTTATATCTATATATATATAAGATATATATATCTTATCTACACATCTTTCTAACAGAACAACAAATCAAGTTTAAAACAAAAAAAAACACTACCCTACGCTGGTTGTTTGGTCTTTCCTTCTTACATGGTTATCTGGTGCGTTATGGTGTGAAGTAAACACACCGTAGTGGAAAGCAGCAATGCCACAGAGGAGAGGAACCTAGTGAGTACTCCCAGACATCCCAACTGAATTTTGCAAACAACAATTGTACTTGGAACATATTTGATCAACCTCAGTTGTGAGATAATATTAGGCACTTCTATTTCATTATAGGAACTATTGTGAAAATCAGAATGGCCTTTGAATTCAAAGGTTGGACATTTCATTAGATTGATATTAATAATGACTTGACATTTTGGGTTAACAAAAATGATCTTTTAAAGAGCTGGTCGACAGAGGTTTTTTCTTACACAGAGACTATTATTATCTCTTTAAACAAATACGTTGCAATACATTATCCTATATTAGTGGTCTTGACATGTGATCACTGCTTAGTATGTATGTATGTATATTTATACACTAAGCAAAAATCATATGCCAATTATCAATATATTATATATAATATGCAGATATTATACATATTACATTCTAAAAATGGATTCTGCATTCAACCTAAATGTCCTATTACATCCTTAAAATGTCCTAATACAATATGATCTAGTTTTCAAGTTATTTTGAAGCAGGAAGCTCCAGGGAAATACAGACATGTCATCTTGTAAGTCAATGGATAAATAAAGTGTGATTAATAAGGCGTATACTAGCTTTTATTATTTCGTAAGGTGCCGCTTTGTTTTATAAATTATCTTAATTGGCAGTAATCTCTATTGAGAATAAACAGGAGGAGCTGATAAGTGCTGTCACAAACCATAGGAACAGACACTTCTAGCCATGGCACAAAGGTGTTCTATAAGACTAGTGTCAGTGCAACCATTGCAAGCTTTGCCCAAGCTTTAATCACAAAAGGAGGTTTACAACTGGTTCCAGGATTACAAACATCCCTTTCAAAATACAAAAAAGTCCAATATGTTTTATTAATAAACTATTTGTAGATGGTTTTACATTTCCTGCTTTAACAACACGCGCTCGTTCTTTCTAGCATCACAAATCCATTGCTAATCCATTGGATAGAAAGTTTAACAAATATTGAAAGTAAAACACCATTGTTATTTCCACTACATATAAACATGCATAGTCATCTAAGCAAAACTACAGTGTCTGCCCAAAGTGCCACCTTTTGCTATTCAGAATATTGGACAGTGATGGAGATCCAACAAGTGTCTACCGAAGGTGGGAGTTCAAGAGTTAAGCACAAAACCAGTCACCTACAATGACTGTAAGAGTCCCTTTACCGGTCACATGCACTCCACAACCTATACTATATCTATAGTAGCTTTTGGTTGCCTAAAACTATAAATGTTATAAAAAACATAAATCTGATCACAAGCGAAAACGTAACCTCTTTACAGGTTATAAATCATCTCTCTGGTAAAATGTGATCCTTTTAGGCTTATATAGTATATTGAAAAATAGATTTACAAATGGATATACAGGTATACCCCTCTTAAAGCTACCCCTTTGAGTGCTAATTCGCTATATAGCACTCTTCCCTGCTAAATGCCAGACCCAGCTATAGCGCTGTTTTTGAGCTTTAATCTTTCTAAATCGCTGCTCAGTGCTCTTTGATTCGCCATTGCGCTGTCTGAGTGAAATGGCGATATGACTTGTTTATCGCTTTTTTCACATAATGCTCCTGCATGCAGGGTTGCATGTGGAGTGCTAATCAGTTCATAGCTCTACATGCATATTTGCTACAATCAATTAAAATACAACATACATAAAACCAGAGAAAGCCATGGATAAGGTGGTATGATAAACCATTTAGAGCCATCACATCCTCTGCTGATCTCCACAGCAAGATAAAAGCTGATCTTTTATGTAAAATGTTTAAAACGCTGAGTGTATAGCCCCTTTCCTTAACAACACTTTCTCTCTCACTATCTCTTTGCAACCTGCATCTTTCAGGTGGCTGTTAATCATACCTATGGCCTCCATGCTAATCCCCTATATCACAGATTACACCATGTTTAAGAGCAAAGTAAATCTCCCTAGCTATATTAAATCACCCATCCCGGAAACATTGCGAAAGAAGTGCTACGAGTGACTATAGCAAGACAAAGCCACAAAATAGGTCAAACTTTTCCCCTTATTTTTGCACTGACAAAAGATTACAAGTAATTCCATTAGACTTTTACACCCAAACCCTATGCTAAGACGACATTACGGTTCACTCACAAAAGAGGGCAGTGTCATAACTACAAAAAAACTGAAGAAAATATAACTGATAACAAAGACCACTCACAAATGTTTTTAAAACCATTGCAGAGTGCCATAGCAGCAGATAAAGGGAAAGTATAGCACCAAAAAACTATAGAAAACTATGAATGTTCATGATTATTTGACATTTAACAGTCCAATATAGACAAATGTGAAATAAAAAATATATTTTATTATTATTATGTCGTTTTCATTATACAACCTTAAGGGTAACACACAACCCAGTATTCAAGAGGTTAATACATATCAGGAAACCATGTGGACTAGGAACAAATCCTCTAATGCCTTGTCTATATACATATACACAAAATAAACACAATTATATATATTAAATCTATAAATACAATTGTCACATATTTAATTTAAATAAATAAATAAAAATAATAATATATGTATATGCATAAATATAATGGTTCTTTGCCGCAGTTACGGCACTTGTTCTCACTGATTATAATAATGCTAACGTTCTCATTTTCTGTTGATTCCTAGAGCCGTTTCTCATCAGTAAAGCTTGGTTTGATGTAATATACTGAGTGAAGACATACTCCCTACACTAAAATCTCTTGCGGATAAGGCAGGAGTTACGGATTTGGGCTGAGTGCCGTAATATTGCGAGTGAAAAGATAAGAAAAAACGTATAACATAAAGAAAAAAAATCTCACACAAGACAATTTTAGGGCATACTGCAAATTTCACTGCTGAATTAGCATGGGGGTCTATATAGTCAATTTAAATATAAGAATATAAACACTTTTTAAATGGTTTGAGTTGCATCACACGAAAATATTTTAAAGAATATTTTATATTTTAAAGAATATCTTTTGCGTACAAACTTTAGGAAAATAAAATGTAAATGCAAATAGAAAATAAAATGGAACGAAAATGGAATGCAATAAGACCTAAAATATATAGAAAGTATTTCCCACTCAAAGTTTAGAATTGCTTTTAGGGAGTACTGAAACTGAAAATGGCTTTAGGAATTGCACTGACTATCATGTATTACTAGGAAGTTGCCTGTCAAAAATGACAGGAATAAAATCACCCCTCCCCTGTGTCTCCTTCCCCCCTCCCTTTCCCCCCTTGTGTCTCCTTTCTCCCTCTCCTGTGTCTCCTTCCCCCCATCTCCTTCTCCTGTACCTCCTTCTCCCCATCTCCCTCTCCTGTACCTCCTTTCCCCCTCTCCCTGCCCTGTGTCTTTTGCCCCCATCTCCCTCCCTTGTGTCTCTTTCCCCTTACCCCCCTTGTGTCTCTTCCCCCTCTCTCCCTCCCTTGTGTCTCCCCCTCTACCTCCCCTGTACCTCCCCCCTCTACTTTCCCTGTGTCTTCTTTCCCCCCTCTCCAGTGCCTCCTTTCTCCCTCTCCCTTCCCCAATATCTTCTTTCTCTCTCTTACTTCCCCCCTCATATCTCTTTTTCCCCTCTCCCTCCCCTGTGTCTCCTTCCCCGCCCCCCTCTCCCTTCCTCATGTCTCCTTCCACTCTCCCGGATGGGACCCTTCCAGCAGCACAGCACTCCCCTCCTCTGCGGCTCCCGTCCTCCGGCCAGAGGACGGAAGCCACAGAGGAGAAGGAGTGTGGCACTGCTGGCAGGCATGCATACAGGTACGTGCTTCAGCTACTGGCAGGGTCGATGCGAGCCCTGGGTAGGCCAGTAGGGGGTGATGCGAGCTCTGGGAGCCTCACGATGAGAGCCTCCGGCGTTCATCGCGAGCCCTGCACTGGCAGGAACCAGGTAGTGGGGGTGATGAGAGCCCTGGGGGCCTTGCGAGCCCTGGGAGTGCCACTAGGCTTGTGGTCAATGGTTCGCCTTGCTTCGCGAGGCTCGCAAAGTGTTCCCAACACTGTAAGCATTCCCAACACTGACAACTATATATGTCATAGAAGGAACATTGTTATTACACCTTTCGGTGCAGCAAGTCAAAGGTCTATCAGGTGTGTTTGCCTACGGCTGTGCTAAACTCAGCTAGGGCACATAATGATTCTGAACTATATAACTGAAGAGATATTATACTGGACATTCTGGTTTCCCCATGAAAGTTGTTTTTAGCCAGCTGCATATTTCCTGTTAATATACTCTGGTCAATTTGAACTGCATGCACCAATCTGCACAATTTAACTAGCATTTTAAAAAGATTTCGATCCATCACCTCTTGGATATTCCATTTCCAACAATTTGCATGTAATCCTCTTCTCTTTCCCTATATATATATATATATTCTAGCGACTTGCACGTCAAAAATGACAGCAATAAAATTGTAAGCCAGGCAATGCTGTCTGCCACACAATGTGAGGCTTTTGCTTCTCTGAGCCCCTTCGGCGCTCATTGCGAACCTTTAGGGGTCGCTCATTGCAGCGTTCATTAACCTGCAAGTTTTGTTCTTGGGAATGCCATGTGTCTTTTTCCTCAAATTAGCTTGCAACCTAACTCACAGGCTCCCTGCATCTCCCCCTGTGCTCTGTGTGAGGTTGTAAGTCAATTTTTTAAGTAATTGGCGTCTTTTTGCGGTCTACCGTCGGATTTCGAGTTACTTGAAAGACATGGCGGACTTTAAATTTGTAATTTTTTCAAAATATTGCGTGCCTCTCACTCATCGTGTGCCTAGCAATGAGAGTCTCCGGCGCCCATTGCCAGACGTTTTCAAAGTCTTGCGAGCCTCGCGCTGAGCGCCAAAGGCCAATGGACTTCAGCACTGATCGTGCACCTGGCAAGGATCGCCTTTGGCGCTTATTGCCAGCCTGTTTCTAAGTCTTGCGGGCCTCGCAATGAGCGCCTTTGGCAGCGACGCAGGACTTTGACTACAATGAGCGCCAAAGGCGCTCATTGCAGGACTTGCGATGAGCGCCGCAGGCACGCGGGGCTTAGGCTGATGCACGCAGGACAGACTGCAATCAGTGCCAAAGGAGCTCATTGCCAGCAGCGCTCATTGCGAGGGCGGGGGGGGCTTAGCTGACTTAGGCTGCAATGAGGCTTGTGGGACTTAGCGACTACAACAGCCGAATCACTGAACTGTAAAAACCTGAAAAAAATGAATTTGACTCAAATTAACTTACACACACAGCACAGTGGGAGAGCCAGGGAGCCTGTGAGTGAGGTTGCAAGTAAATTTGAGCCATATTTGCCATTTTTTCACGATCGAAAATCGCCTAAGAGAGAAACTAAATGGCTGCCGAAAAAACGTGACACAGGGAAAACAAGGCCATAGGACGTAAAACTAGCATGAAGGACGTAAAAAAAAGAGTCCTAAGCAGTAACACTTACTGCCTTGGGTTAAGTGTTACTGGCTTGCGTTAAAACTCAAGCGCGATGCCTATAAAGGACACAGTGTGAGAGGCTTGCAATGAGTGCCAAAGGCATAGCCCGGGTTTAGCGATTAGTGCCAAAGGTGCTCAGAGGGCCCATAGCCTCGCATTGTGTGGCAAACAGGATTGCCAGCCTTATCAGTTTACTCACGTCATTTTTAACGGGCAATTTCCTAGTGCATAGTAAGTATGGTTGGCTACAAAGGATAGCAAAAATAAATGTGAAATTAGCTAAAATTATACACAGAGTTTTCCTTTGATGAAAACAAGATCTGCAAAATGAATAAGGGGAGTGATTACAAGTTATGCCTCCGCAAAACAGCATCCACAAATATATGGTTTTGTTTATACATTATCAATGTACCCCTTTGTATCAGTCTAGAACTGCTTGGGGTGGTTTAATATGTTAAAAGCTTTTTTCAAAATTATTGTTTGCAATTTTTGTTTCTGAGATCCCTTAAACCTGCCTGTTTGAAGCCTTAAACAGTGCAAATACAATTTAATTTTTGTAAAATATGTGTATAAACCTTCAGATAAAAGTGATTTATTTGCTGAGGCAGAGCAGTGTAGTTTCAGCTCCATATTAATGTATGTCTCATTTTTAAAACCTAAAACAGTGTCCATGGAACAATTTAATTGTAACTAATTGTAATATTATTAGAGAATCCATAACACTCTCAAAAATGTATTGTTGTAATGTATGTATTATGCACATTGTTGTAGAACTGAAATGAGGCATTCAATTAAAATACACATTGGTCTGTTTTTTTTTATCAAAGTTGACTGTTGGCGGCTGGTGCTTAATGAATGTCTATATTTTTGTTTAACATAGAAAAATAGATTTCACTGCAGATAAGAAGCAAAATGGCCATCTGGTGTGGTGATTCTACATAGATAAAAGTTTGGCTTAATTTAGACTGAAGATATCCTTCAGGGCAGCCTTTTATTTATATATATATATATATATATATATATATATATAAATAAATAAATAAATAAATACAGTTAAATATAAAGATTATTATTTGATTTGCAGGATAAACAGAACACTTGAGAATGAAGGGAGAAGGGAGGTAGAAGATAATCCCATGCAAATTCGAACATCCAAGAGGAAAGCAACTTTAAAGAAATAATGTTAAGTTAAATGTTTGAATTATTTTATCATAAAGAACATACTTCTTTAAAGCACATATATAGGAAGTATTAACCTAAAAATCCAATCATACGGTGTCTTTCACACACAATCCATTTAGGCATAGTGTCATGACTGATTTTTGGGGGGAATTATGACATGTTGCTTTTATGTGTAATGTTTAAAGGATATTGTGGGTTTTGCGGCTCTTGTAATGTGGTCACCAGTAGCAAACAAGATGGAGTCCTCAGCATGTGGCCAGTCTACACTAGTTTCCATTCATGCCTTTGTTCTAGGGGGCTGATTGCTAATTCAAGCAGTACAACTATCCAGCTCATTGGTGTTGATGCATTCAAGAGGGGATTCAAACTTATTCACTCCCCAATTCATGTTAATGTTGATTTTCCTGCATTAAGCAACGGTGCCTGCCTGAATTGAATTGCTGGGTGCGGAGATTGAACACAAAAGGAACGATCTAGCATGAGAAATCTCAGGTGCATGTGGCCCCTCAAATCTGGGTCATAACACACATGTACACTGTTCTTCACAACATAACCTTGGATTAAAGTACAGTGACATTACATTTACATGGGGAATGAACTCAAATTTGAGAGCAAAACTATGTGTTAAAAAAGTATGAATAAAAAGCTAGCACAGCAATGTATCAGTAATCAAATAATGTGGCACCTTTTCAGTTTCCTTCCCTTTTTTGTTTTTGAATGGGTGTACATTTTCATGTCCAAAAACTAATTGATAATGTTGCTTACTATTGAAAATCTCTAAGAATGAGTCTGATAACCTACCATGTTTTTGGATAAAAAATATCTTGGCAATCCATTGGGCTACTTAAACATCTATAAAATCATGAACTAGAGCAACACTCAGATCTGTATAACTTTGATGTAATTTAGTTAGCTGTTCTAGGTAACTTATTAAACTGAGATGCCTTTTTGAAGCCTTCATGCTTCAAATAAGTTATTGAGATAATACATTTTGGCAATAAGATACATTGATCCAAGAGGGCAAGCCAACTGTACCATATGACCAGGTGCGCAACAAATGGGTTTGCTTGCCATAGATCCAGTATTCATGAAGATTCCTGCCATAAAACATATTCTATACTCACTGCTTTCTCTAGCAGAAATAAAAGCTCAGCTTCCTCCACTAGTATCCAATAGTAATCACCAGAGTGAGAGATGCCAAACAACATCAATCCCTTAGTGGGTGATAAACGTATGAAGGACTATACTTGAAAACAGGTAACATCTTTTTAGAGTGTAAAAAAATATTTATTACCTTCTATATCTAATTATGCTCCAGTGGTATCTACCATTTTGGTTTCTATTTGATCTGCTTCCTGAGGTGGGATGAGACTTTGAATGTAAAGAAAGTTTCTATCTGCATAGTGGGACATGGGCGGCTCACACTACTCTGAGCCACACATTAGCATTAGCATACAGAGATCACAAAATCATTGCTAAATATTTTTAAAAAATATTTACTGTAGAGAAAAACTGCCAGTACAATGTACAGATAGTTTTCAATGTTCTCTAAAATTACATAAACCTCCTGTTATTTTGACAGAATCCCTTTAAGAATAATTATGTGCAGAAGTTAAAAATATCAAAACGTTTTAATCATTATAAAGTAAAAGGCATATTTAACTTTCATGAATTATGAATGCATCAGATACAGTAAAATAAGGATCTCTGCAATGTGCTGCTGTGGGTTAAAATCTGTACCCAAATGCAGTGTTTCTATTGGTAGGTACACTGTGCTTATGTAAGATGCTCTAAGGGTGTGGAAAACAAGTTTTATTTTTTAGTAAAATAATCTGTATGTGTATAGAATGACTCAATGTAATGTGTGTTTCTGATATAAGCAGCGGGTATTAGATTAGATAAAGGTAAAAACAGGGAAACTTAGATATGCCTTTAAATTGTTTACGAAAGATCGCACCAAAAAGGACTGTGGTGATGATTTACGATTAAATGTGCTTCTATAATAAAACAGAAAACATATGACATGACTTGATATTCGTGGCTTCCATGTGTTACTGCATTGCAGTGCTTTGCTGTTTCTCTCCTCCTCTGATGGCAGTGTAACGTCTACCAGCAGGCGAGCCCCTGCATTTTTCTTATGCAAGTGTGTTATTCCATAAACACAAAGTTTTGAGAAATTAAAAATAATTTGGAGGTGTGTTTTGCCCACACTAGAAGAATTATTGTTGCAGATATCATTTTAAAAATGAAGATTATGAACATCAATGTCGATGTGGTATGCAGACAAAAAACATATATTCAAGAGATATGTTAATAAGTTTCTTGGGAAAGCTAACAGAATAGAAATGGTTTGCTTAGAGGAATGGACGGACAAGCATCCACCTGCAGTCTGTTACACAAGTTTTGTATTCGATAAGCAGTAATAAGATTGCCTGTAACATATATATATATATATATATATATATATATATATAAATACACACACATATACACACACATATATTGGATATAAAGTCTACACACCCCTGTTAAAATGTCAGGTTTCTGTGCTGTAAAAAAAAAAAGAGACAAAGATAAATCATTTCGGAACTTTTTCCACCTTCAATGTGACCTATAAACTGTACAACTCAATTGAAAAACAAACTGAAATATTTTAGGTAGAGGGAAGAAAAATAAAAACTAATGTGGTTGCATAAGTCTGCCCCCCCCCCCTTATAACTGGGGATGTAGCTGTGTTCAGAATTAAGCAAACACATTCCAAATCGTGTTAAATAGGAGTCAGCATACACCTGCCATCATTTAAAGTGCCTCGGATTAACACCAAATAAAGTTCAGCTGCTCTAGTTTGTCTTTCCTGAAATTTTCTTATTCGCATCCACCAGCAAAATCCATGGTCCACAGAGAGCTTCCAAAGAATCAGAGGGATCTCATTTTTAAAAGGTATCAGTCAGGAGAAGGGTACAAAAGAATTTCCCAGTGAAGACAGTCATCATCAAGTGGAGAAAATATGGCACAACAGTGACATTACCAAGAACTGGAGCTTCCTCCAAAATTGATGAAAAGACGAGAAGTAAACTGGTCTGGGAGGCTACCAAGAGGCCTACAGCAACATTAAAGGAGCTGCAGGAATATCTGGCAAGTACTGGCTGTGTGGTACAAGTGACAACAATCTCCTGTATTCTTCATGTCTGGGCTATGGGGTCGAGTGGCAAGACGAAAGCCTTTTCTTACAAAGAAAAACATCCAAACAAGGCTACATTTTGCAAAAACACATCTGAAGTCTCCCAAAACCATGTGGGAAAAGGTGTTATGGTCTGATGAAACCAAGGTTGAACCTTTTGGCCATAATTACAAAAGATATGTTTGGCGCAAAAACGACACTGCACATCACCAAAAGAATACCATACCCACAGTGAAGCATGGTGGTGGCAGCATCATGCTTTGGGGCTGTTTTTCTTCAGCTGGAACTGGGTCCTTAGTTAAGATCGAGGGATTTATGGACAGTTCCAAATACCAGTCAATATTGGCACAAAACCTTCAGGCTTCTGCTAGAAAGCTGAACATGAAGAGGAACTTCATCTTTCAGCATGACAACGAACCAAAGCATACATCCAAATCAACAAAGGAATGGCTTCACCAGAAGGAGATTAAAGTTTTGGAATGGCCCAGCCAGAGCCCAGACCTGAATCCGATTGAAAATCTGTGGGGTGATCTGAAGAGGGCTGTGCACAGGAGAAGCCCTGGCAATCTGACAGATTTGGAGTGTTTTTGCAAAGAAGAGTGGGCAAATCTTGCCAAGTCAAAATGTGCCATGCTGATAGACTCATACCCAAAAAGACTGAGTGCCGTAATAAAATCAAAAAGGTGCTTCAACATAATAAAATCAAAAGGTGCTTCAACAAAGTATTAGTTTAAGGGTGTGCAGACTTATGCAACCATATTATTTTATTTTTCTATTTTTTCTTCCCTCTACCTAAAAGATTTCAGTTTGTTTTTCAGTTGAGTTGTACAGTTTATAGGTCACATAAGAGGTGGAAAAAGTTCTGAAATTATTTATCTTGGTCTAATTTTTTTACAGCACAGAAACCTGACATTTTAACAGGGGTGTGTAGACTTTTTATATCCACTGTATGTGTATATATATATATATATATATATATATATATATACACACACACATATACATACCGGTACATATAGATATACACATATACACACACACACATATATATATATATATATACGTATACACATTTATATATATATTATACACACACACACATATATTATATATATCATCCCCCTAAAGTCAATACTTTGTAGTGCCACCTTTTGCGGCAATCACAGCTCCAAGTCGCTTTGGATAAGTCTCTATGAGCTTGCCACATTTTACCACTGGGATTTTTGCCCATTCCTCCTTGCAAAACTGCTCCGGCTCCTTCAAGTTGGATGGTTTGCGCTTGTGAACAGCAATCTTTAAGTCTGACCACAGATTTTCTATTGGATTGAGGTCTGGGCTTTGACTAGGCCATTCCAACACATTTACATGTTTCCCCTTAAACCACTCAAGTGTTGCTTTAGCAGTGTGTTTGGGGTCAATGTCCTGCTTGAAGGTGAACCTTCATCCTAGCCTCAAATCACACACAGAGTGGTACAGGTTTTGCTCAAGACTATCCCTGTATTGAGCACCATCCATCTTTCACTTAACTCTGACAAGTTTCCCAGTCCCGGCTGCTGAAAAACATCCCCACAGCATGATGCTGCCACCACCATTTTGGATGGTGTTCTTTTGGGTTCGCGGCAGACATAGCGTTTTCTCTGATGGCCGAAAAGTTCAACTTTAGGTGTCATCAGACCAGAGCACCTTCCTCCATACATTTTGGGAGTCTTCCACATGCCTTTTTGCAAACTCAAAACGTGCCATTTTGTTTTGTGCCGAAGGTAATTGCTTTCTTCTGGCCACTCTGCCATAAAGCCCAACTCTATGGAGTGTACAGATTATTGTCGTCCTATGTATAGATACTCCAGTCTCTGTTGTGGAATTCTGCAGCTTCTCCAGGGTTACCTTAGGTCTCTGTGCTGCCTCTCTGATTAATGCCCTCCTTGCCCGGTCCATGAGTTTTGGTGGGCGGCCGTCTCTTGGCAGGTTTGCTGTTGTGCCATGTTCTTTCCATTTGGTTATGATAGATTTGATGGTGCTCCTGGGGATCATCAAAGATTTGGATATTTTTTTATAACCTAACCCTGACTTGTACTTCTCAACAACATTGTCCCTTACTTGTTTGGAGAGTTCCTTGGTCTTCATGGCAGTGTTTGGTTAGTGGTGCCCCTTGCTTAGGTGTTGCAGCCTCTGGGGCCTTTCAAAAAAGGTGTGTATATGTGATGACAGATCATGTGACACTTAGATTGCACACAGGTGGACATAATTTCCCTAACTATGTGACTTCTGAAGGTAATTGGTTGCACCAGAGATTTTTATAGGCTTCATAACAAAGGGGGTGAATACATACGCACATGCCAATTTTCTGTTTTCTATTTCTAAAAAATAGTTTTATGTATATATTTTTCTCATTTCACTTCACCAACTTAGACTATTGTGTTCTGTATCATCACATAAAATTCAGATTAACAAAACATTGAACTTAAGGCTGTAATGTAACAAAATAGGTAAAAAATCAAGGGGCATGAATACTTTTGTAATACACACACACACATTTGAAATTGCCTGCCCTCCCCGGATTCTTTGCCAGTGACAATTAGACATAAGTATTTTGAGTGAGGCCATTCACTGTAATTAAAAGTTCTTGCTCAATTTCTTTTTGATGATCTAACCAGTTTTATATGCTGATGAGTTTCCTCTCAGTGCTGTTCTTCTCGCCCCTGGCATATCTGCCGTCCTTAATTTGTTTAAAGAGGGATTGTAACCACCTAATTAATCATTTTCTTGACCTTCAGCCTTCACAGTCTTCACTCTGTTTAAAATCAAATCAACAGATTTATGATTTGCTTAAAGCATTTTCTTCCTGCAAGCAAACCCTTGTGGATATAAACTGCAGGGGGACTTCTTCAGAATACATACATAACAGGTAACCAACCTTAGCAATTATATGTTCCAGTTTTAATGAATAAGAACAGCTTTAATATTCTGCTGAAAATCAAAATCTAATTTTGATCTAACAATAGTGTGAGATCAGAAATTAAAACAACCAGAGTAGTTACAAATAAATTAAGATACATAGTTTAATTTGAGTTGACAAATTTCCATTGACAAGCAAACACAGAGATTACAGCAGGGGTGTCCATTCTTTTGCAGTTTAGTCATTAAGTTGTTTCCCACACTCTGTGAATCTATGGACCGCAGCACACCAGGTACATCTGTCAGTCACTGCCCCTCTGAGCTTCATCAAGTTCATGTTCATTGCTTCAATTAACTCATATATCAATCTCCCCCTCTGGCGTCCCTTTTTTCATGAGCCTTCAATTTTTTTCCAGCATCAGAGTCTTTTCTAGGGAATCCTGCTTTCTCATATGACCAAAATATATGAGCTTCAGCCTCATGATCATACCTTCCAGTGAAAAGTGTGACTTGATTTCCTGAAGTACTGATTTATTGAATCTTCTTGCAGTCCAAGGGACTCTAAGCAGTTTTTGCCAACACCACAATTCAAAGGCGTCAATTCTGTGGCGCTCAGCTTTCTTCATGTTCCAGCTCTCACATCTGTATCTTACTACTGGAAATACCATAGTTCTAACAAGGCGTTCCTCCCCACAAGCAAATACTATTTCATTTCATGGCTACATTCACTATCTGAAGAGATCCAAGGAAAATAAAATCTGTCACTGCCTCCACTTCTTCCCCATCTTTTTACTAGGGACTGAGATTGCCGTTTGCCATGATCTTCATCTTTTTAACGTTTAACAGTAGGCCAGCTTTTGCACTCTCTTCTTTTACCCTAATCAATAGGTCCTTTAGATTCTCCTCACTTCCAACCATCAGAGTAGTATCATCTGCATATCTGATGTTGTTGATATTTGTCCAGCAATATTGATTTCGGCTTTGGATTCATCCAGCCCAGCCTTATGCTAATTCTAGGCATGCTAAAATGTTTGATTATACCAGTTCCGTTGGCATAGTTTTTGCATGTACCAGTGCCAACATCTGCTCTCCTAACTACAGTAGGATTGTCACAATCTAGTAAGCCAAAAAAACAGAATATAGTGGTGGTATAAGCAAACAGTGCAGAACTCATATTTTATCTAGTTTTGTGTTTATAATATTTTATAGTGCAGTGGAAACTCTTTATTCATCAGCCCCTATATTTGTCAAATCCAATATTAATCAATTTTTTTTGCTCCTATATTCATCCAAAAATCCAATATTAGTCACAAAATGAAAACATTTTTAAAAAAGAGACAGAAACAGACAACAATGGACAACTTCTTTGATAAATTGAGTGGTAGTGAATTGCTGGGAAAGGGACAAAAAATACAGTGATAATCAGAACTGGAGTGACTTGATGTTTTAATGGAAGGTGACTCCCCTTCTAAACAATCATTCCTTTGCTCCTTTTCAGTTTCTGCCATCATCATGCCTCAGTAAATCTTAATCTTAAATTCTGGTTACATTTTTATTTATTTATGTATCAGATTTGGGGTTTGGAACAGAATATTTTCCTATGGGAAAAAAAAAAATATTCTATATTCATCAGATTCATTATCTCTGTGTCCCTCAGGATCAGATCAATGACGAATATACAGGTTCCACTGTATTTTAAAATACTTTAAAATTATTTAAAAGAAGTAGGAGTAATGGGGAGAGTGAAGATAAAGCAAAGAGACATATGATTGGAGAGAGCGAACAAAAAGAGGATGCAAGATGCTGGAGTGGCTTGACTCTCCTGTAAAAGAGTTGTAAAATAAAGTTCTGGTTCATACAATGTACAGTTTATACTCTGTAGTTTAATTTGAAATGCATTTCAAAACAAGAAAATGCATGTTATCCTGTCCCCTTTGTTCTATGTGTTACCTACAAAAAAAGTATCTATATAATGTGGCCCTTTTTTACAAATAGCTTAGACTTTATTTTAAATATCAGCACAAACTGTTGTGAGACTTACAGCTTATGCAGTTTTAGCAAGTGTGCACCTCTCAATATACCGCATTTAATGTACTGCAGTACTCAGTAACATTCAGAGTAATTGACACTTATTGTTTTCTTCTTTAGTTTGAAGAGATATGCGCTTTTCATGCCTCCATAACTTAAAGCTTCTCATACAACAATTTGGCTTGTGCGTACAAAACGAACAACTATCAACTATGGTATTGTCCCTGATGAAACAGAATTCACAAGTATCCAAAGAAAATGAAATAGATTTCCTTATTACAGTGTGAGAAGCGCACTTAACAGGTATTCAGTCAATTGCTTTCTAAAATGCTTGGTGCTTCTGCGGCTTAACACTAAGTAATAAAGGAATTTGCAAAAAAGTTGAGTAGTCTTACAAACTGGAATTATTAGGTGACATATATGGGCTGCAATGCGGCAGAGGAACAGTCCAGCTGTAAACAGGGGTTGCAATGTGGCAAATAGAAACTGCTCTGTTGCTAACACTGGTGTGGGTACCTCACATTTGCCCAATATAATGATATCATAAATACCAGGGATCTATCAATCTATCGGGGGGCATCAATTGTTTTGCAACGCGGCCTTCTATTCACGATCTTTGCCACATAGAGAATTGCTTCCTTTGCCATAATACTGAATGTGCTGTTATTCCCATCTAATTGAATGACTTTTTTTTGTAGATGGCAGAGTAATACACAAATAATAATCCAATATAGCTGTTATTATTTAGCCCCGAAAAGTGATGAATCACAACGTATAATTGTAAAGTTCTTGCCAAACTGTACTTACACATTCATTAAAATGCTAATGCTTTGGTAAAATATAATGTATGCATTATATTGTTTTACTATCAAACCTTTGGTCCTGTACCATTAATTCACACCAATTACAAATGGGATTTGAATGACATACAGTAATCTGTTACTAAACAGCTGACAAATAGTGTCAAACGCTAATGAGGCTTGAATTGGAAATCAATACTACAACACTATTTTTGTTAAATGAAACAGAAAATTGAAGGTAAGTATTTAGCTCACCATTGTCACACAGTGACATGCAAAAGCAATTATTTCTAGCTTCAATGACTTGGGATGCATTTACTCAATTTATATAGTATAATTTGCAGAAAAAATGTGGTCAGTTAGAGATTATGGTACATATCAGCTACTCCCTTTGTGAACTTTTTGAAATCTTCTCATATATTTGAAGACGGTAATCATGTCACCCTTTCCCTTCTGTCCTCCAAGTTACATATGTTAAGGTCATGAAATGTTTTCTTATAGGTTTTGTCATTTTAGGCATCCTCCTTTGTACTAATGTTTATGTCTTGAAGATATCATCTACAGAACTGGACATATTATTCTATGTGAGGTATGATTAGACATTACTAGTAATTAATGTGTCCCATTCACAAGATTCATTATGCTAAATTTTCATTATAAACACCAAACCCAAATTGTCTTGTCATTACTGAAATGAGTTCTGGAAGCATATTTCCAAGACTAGATACAGCATATATTTTCAGTATTGTTTCCTCATTAAATTGTTAATGATTTTCCATGACAAGACTATAATACATAAACAGTTTACATAGCGATTAGCATTGTACAACCTATCAACTAACTTTGCTATTGTTTTCTCCTCCCCCTCCCCAATCTGCCTCTCCCTTTTGTACAATTCTTTTATTTCTTGGATTACTTCCCTTTACTCTCTACCAATCCCCTAGGTATATATTACTTCCAAACCCTGCTCAAAGTAATTCCAACTGGTTTTTAAATCAGCAATCCCAAACTTGAACAGATATAATCAATATTTCACAATCCAATATTTGCATTTTACTGTGATCATTTTTCCATACACTAATATATAATCATATAATCTTTAGTTTGATATTTAACATATCAAAGTTACTCTTAGTTTATTAACATTTATACCATATCTCCATCACAGTCCAAATGAGGAATCCAATGTTTAGCATATTCCGAACGAAACTATGGTGCACAATTATTCTTGATTTTTTCCAATTTGTTGTTTAGGGTACTATATAGTTTCTATTATTAAAGAATCATTTATTATATTTAGATTATATTAATATTTAAAAATTGTCATCATTGTAAAGCCATCTAGAGGCTATAAATGTGTAGTGGTAAATATAAAATCAGCCAAATTCCTCAATCCAATCAGTGGTAAACCTAAAAGGCAATTTGCTTTCTTCTGGGTTTTATTTCAAGAACTTGAAACAAGATTTGACTGATTATATTCCAAATATCCTTTACAACAGGGTATTCCCAGATGTTGTTGTTGTTTAATCATTTAGTCATGTCTAACTCTCTGTGACTCTATGGACCGCAGCATGTCAGGCCCTTCTAAACTCCATCAAGCTCATGTCCATTGCTTCCATGACTTCATCGATCCATCTCCACCTCCGTCACCCCCTTCTTCATCTACCTTTAATCTTTCCAAGCATCAGAGTCTTCTCTAGGGAATCCTGTCTTCTCATGATATGGCCAAAATATTTCAGCTCAGCCTCATGATCATACCTTCCGGTGAACAGTTTGTCTTTATTTTCTGAAGTACTTATTTATTGGATCTTCTTCAAGTCCAATGACTAAGCAGTTTTGTCCAATACTTCAATTCAAAAGGCGTCAGCACTCAGACTTCTTTATGGCCCAGCACTCACATCCGTTTGTTACTACTGGGAATACCATAGTTCAGAGGGGGATTTCCAGATTACTAGCATCAAAGTGCCTCTTAGACTACAACCTCTGAAGAAATACATGTAGAAGGCATTTTAATGACTTCCCTGTCAGAGATGCATTTCTAATGCCTTATATGTTGATCAATCATCAGCATCTAACCAACTCTCCAGATTCCATAAATGTCAATCTATTAGCTGAATGTACATGAACACTATTGAAATCTATGCCTACAATGATTCCTTTAGCACTTGAACACCTAAAGCATGTTTTTTCATAATGACTTTAAGGTAACTGTAAATCTGGAGGTTGTATTGAATTTAAAAAGTGCTTAATCTACAAAATACTTAAACACTTGGGGCCTCATTCTATTATCGGCCGTAGGAGATGCGGGGCCGCAAGGACCGGCCGCAAGCTATTTGCCTATTCTATTCCCTTCCGGCCGGGGACTCCGGCAGGCTTGAGGCTGGCGCCTTGCTATCTCTTGCGGCCGCACGTGCCGAAGGCAAGCCTTTGATCTTAAACGGCCGCAAGAGTTTCTCCGGGAACCCTCTCTGCAAGGCTAAAACCGAGCCGCAGGCACACAATTAAGCACATAATAAAGCCATCCTGCACTCTGAGGAGACTATAAAGTGATTGTAGGTGTTAGCATTCATAGCACAACATTCCCCTACCCTCAAATCCGTAAATAATTTGTATTTTAATTTATGTCAAATATCCGTGGAAAAAGTCCAGAAGGCTTGGAGCACCTCAGACCCGCCCACACTGCGGGACGGAAAATAAACAGTTAATGAAATCTCGGATTTGGGCTGATGTGCAAGCTTGAGAGGGGGTTGCTATTAATCCTCATGTCCCCCATTATGATCCCTAGCATTTACAGAGCTTTACAGTGCCGTCTTGAATTTATTTTTGCTTTTAAAGTTTTCTGAGCTTACGGCCGGTTGCAAGATATGCGGCCGGTCGTAAGGGGATATCCTTGCGGCGCCGTCTATTTGAATTGCAATGTAATGGAACCCCCGCAAGGAATCGCAGCTTTGCGGCCGATTTACGGCCGATAATAGAATGAGGGCCTTGGTATATTTTGATTAGTAAGAAAATCAGCACTTTTTAAAATGTTACATTCTTTGCAGAAGTGATTATTCCTTACTAATCCCTGCCAGATCTACCATTGGAATGTGTATCTGTTTTTACCAGGCTTAAAGGAATTATTTAGAGTTACTGGGGACAACAACAAATGTTTCCTAGTGAAATTCCACGGATTTTATATTTATTCCAAATGTATATATGGATTTTCAATTTTCCTGTCCAACTTAGAATCCCTTCTGTTCCATGTAAATATTCAATATTTTGATCTGAAATTTAGTCTTTTGGATCTATCCTGTTATGTTGTAGGGACAGGTCTGCAGCTGTAGTGCAGCCTCCAACCGCAAGATGACGCTGTCTGTATTTTGCAGCGCTGCCGATATGTGAGAAGTTCTATGCTTATAATGTTAGCCTAACCCTTGAACTAACCTTTACCTAAGCCTTGACTCTATGATATGGCACCGGAATATCAGCAGCGCCATCTAGCAGATGCTCACCGCCACTGCCTTGTACTGCGCCAGTATAACAGGATATAATCTTTTTTTTTTTCAGTTTGAACCCATCTCAGCATGTATTCAGTTTCATGCCAAGCTGAAATCTGTGCCAGTTGTGCTACTATAAAATATTTCCATACATTTGGCACTCATAGGTACATAAACTGTTTATTAACCCTAGATTTTTCTAGATTTCCAAATTAATATATTAAATACCTTTTGTGAACATTCCTAGTCAGATTTTTAACTAAAATGAAAATAATAGAGAATAAAGGGTAAACTGGTGTTTTCGAATCATAGATGTGCCCTAGTCAAGATTTATGATGTTTGAACCAACTTTCTTTTTTTAATGAGCTCGTAATTGCTGGGTAATTTACTTTGTAAACACTTGCAGAGTGTTGTGGTTAATTAACTCTCAAATAATGAATATAGTCAAATTCCCATTGAAACTCAAAATTAAGATGGAGCAATTTATGGTTAACCTGTGATTAGATAATACCCAATGCATTCAATTTATCATTATTAATACATAAGCCAGAACACTTACTAACTTTGTCCAATGTTAAATTAGGTAATGAAGTAGCCAAATTTGTAATTCATTACAAATTACTTAATTACAAATTTGCTTCCAAAATTTATATATTTGTGCTGTGAATCTCTGGGTTTCGCAAGGCTCACACAAACTTGCTGCAATGAGCGACAAAGGCGCTCATTGCAGGGCTCGCGATGCACCACTTTGCTGCAATAAGCATCAAAGGCGCGCATTGCAGGCCTCGCGATGAGCGCCACAGGCATTCATCGCGAGGCTCGCACCACTTTGCTGCAATGAGCGCCGAAGGTGTTTATTGCAGGCCTCGCAATTATGGCCTGTCAGGGTCCCTCTAAGGGTCCTCTGTCCCATCATAGCTCTAATTTGCCTGAGGACGCTCCACCGATGGAGGATGGAAAGAGATTGTAGCCGCACATGCCGATGCCCGCGATGAGCGAGGAAGGCTGTCAGACTTTAACAATGATTGCGAGGCATGCAAGATTTTGAAAAAGATTACGAATTTAATGGCCGATATGTTTTAAAGCAAGTAACTCAAAAGACCCTCCTAAAAACGCCAAATAATTTTAAATTTAAATTAAAAACCTCACACATAGCTCAGAGGGAGAGCCAGGGAGCCTGTAAGTGAGGTTGCAAGCTAATTTGAGGCTTAATTGACGTTTTTTGGGGATCGAAAATTGCTTAAGCTAGGAAAAAAATGTTGACCGCAAAAACATAAATGCTTTAAAAAAAGAATCAAAACTCGCAGACTTACAATCTAGAGACTTACATTAATAAAATTGATCAAGAATTGCCTTAGACCAGTGGTAGTCAACCTGGTCCCTGCCGCCCACTAGTGGGCGATTCAAGTTCCATGGTGGGCGGCTGGTTAATCGCTAGATGCCATCACTGACAAGTGACGTAACAAGCTGAAGACCCACAGCACCACACTTGACTGGTTGGAGAGCTGGCGAGAGAGCCCAGGGACAGCAGTCAGGACCGGATCACTAGTAAATACAGGGTGATACATAGCTAGTGTGATATGATTTATGTTACCAGAAATTAGAAGGATCAATGTAGTCACTGCAGTACCGGTGGGTGGTAAGGAAATGTTACCAAAAGTGGTAGATCGATATTAAAAGGTTGAAAACCCCTGCCTTAGATTAGTTATTGTTTGTTTAGTCCTTGCTGCCTGTCTACAAGACTTTGTATAGATAATAGGGCTGGAGTCTGTAACTGTTACATATTCTTTTTTAGATATATTAACTTTTATACTTGCTTCCAACTTATTTACCACTACACCAACTACACCACATTATGCCTGCATACCATGTATAAAAGTAAATATATCTAGAATATATCCAGAAAAGAATGTGTACAGGTACAGACTTCAACCTTATTAACCAAGTTATTCAACCAAGATTCTAAAATATGTTATTGAAAGCCTCAAATAATTATTATAAAAGCAACACAACATACAGTTATCTCATATTAAAATAGTAATATATTTCCTATATAAGATATTTCTATGTTTTAAACAACAAAAATTGGTTTAGTGAGGACTTGAAACTTCAGCTCCACAGACTACAGCTTAAAGGGACAAGGAAAGTGTCTGGGATTCACTAGGAATATAATATACCTGTATATCTATTTACATTTATGTACTTTATTTTATTAATAAGTGCTTATAAGCTCTGTTTTTTTCTGCTTAAAATCATACAATGTGTACCTGCACGTAAATATCAGATATACATAGTTATATTATGTGAAATCCAGAAACCTTCTAAGTCCCTTTAACTTGCTGTAATATTTGTGATGTTCTTCCACTAAATGCTAGAATGAAATCAAGTAGTTATATATAAAATAACCACTGTCTGATTCAAAGGATCTACACCTTTTTCTAATTAATATTCATTACAATGGTGTGGTACAAAGCTCATTACTCTTTCGGGCAGAGGCAACATACTGAAATTCACTTATTTCTATTGAAAATAACTCCATGAATTCAGAATCAATTTAGAAAAAGAAAACACTTTTTCCACATGCTGTTTTTGTAATGGTACAGAGCACATATGGTAACCTCAGTGGCCCTTGTTTTGGTTTTCAATGCTTTTTCATAGATGGGTTATGTACAAAATGATTTGATCCCACAGCTTAGATACAGCAGATTAATCAGATTGCCAATCTAAAAACTAATTGTGTGATTTCCTTCAAGAACATAAAAGTGATTGGTGGGTTTTTGATCAGACAAGTATCAGGATCAATCTACCGAAAACCCTGCAATAGTGAAAATTACTTTCAACAAAATTTCTTAATGATATTGCTTCCAGTAAGAAATACATCTTCCTATGGTTCAAACTGACTGTGAGCTAATTCATATTATTATAGTTTATTTATAACGCGCCAACATATTTTGTAGCGCTGATTCATATAAAACATGTCCCAGATCCTAAAGAATCATCCAATATTATTTGCCATTGTTGCCTCTTGTTAGTCTCAGAGAATGCATCACATGTATCCTTGCTTGTTCAAAGGCATAAAACAGTGATCTGAGAAGATTTTGTTGCTGCATGAATAAGATTATCAAAATATTTGCCTTCCTTGCCTTACAGATGTTGACAGTCACAAATTGAGTTATCTTTGTCTGTAATGGCTACTTCAGACTTATATTTTTCCTGGGACAGGGCAAGCCCACTAGAATGTTATTACTAAAACGCACCAACAAAATATAGTTTTTTTTTAAAGACATATTTAAGTTTCCTGGATTATGAATACATCGGATAGAAGAGAATCAGCAGTCTATGAAAAAAAGATTTGCATAAAAAATACAAAAATTAACATTACAAAACTTACCCTAAAGTTTGCTAGAACTAATAAGTTTGCTAGATGTTGATTTTCCTATAAACATCCCTGCAAATCCCTGCTAAAATTAGCATAAAATTCATAATTTATTTTGGCCAATCACAGGCAGCTAATACATTGTATCAATCTGTGACGCCAGTTTGTGCACAATGCATCATAGGATGTGTAATTGCTTTGTATAACTCTGCACTCTGCTGCTGTTGGCTTGAAAGTTAGTTTAGGGTTAAAACTGTACCCAAATGAAGTGTTTCTAATGGTAGGTACCAGGGGCCTCATTCAATTGCGATTTGGCCAATTGAATAGGGCTCTAAATAAGCACATAACATATTTTTTTAAAGAAGTTTTTAGTTAGTGAAAACCTTGCTTTTGGATAGATGTTTACTAACTAAAAATGTATTTTAAAAAAAAATGTTATGTGCTTATTTTGACCCCTATTCAATTGGCCAAATTGCAATTGAATGAGGGCCCAGGTGTCTATGTAAGCAGCTCTGGGGGTGTGGAAAACAAATTATATTTTTAAATAAAATAAATCTGTATGTGTATAGAATGACTCAATGTAATGTGTGTGTCTGATATAAGCAGCATGTGATAGATTAGAGAAATGGAAAAACAGGGAATCTTAGATATACCTTTAAGGCTTATAGAGATACTCCAGAGAAATAAAAAATGAAATGAAGTAGTAAAAGACAACAAGATGCCATTGATGAATGTGCTAGGTACAGCAAATATAGCAGTTGGGGAACTACACGGTAATAGTAAGACCCTTTTTCAAAATGTATGCAGAGACTAAGAAGCAATTAAAGGTCTAGTACAAAGCCTATAAAATATAAATGCCAAGGTTTACTACAGTATTGGCCCTAGTCACTAGACTTCTTAATCAGGTCTCTCAAACAGAGGTATAGGAGGATACAAGAGCTGAATTTGCCCTGTTTGGACCATAAACTTCAAGCCTGGTAAGATCTAAAAGAATACATATACATTTTTGTGATATCAACAAGGAATGAGAAGCAATTTATAGAGCCTGCCATTGTTTTTTTTTTTGGGGGGGGGGGGGGTATAGAGAAAAATAAATCCCAGGTAACCACTCTGCAGTTCCTATGATAAATAGCAATTACTGGTCACAGAATGATGAGACTCAGAGGACGTTACGGTTTTAGGTCAAAAAAGGGATTACAGTAAACTCCACTTTATCTGGCACCCACAGGAACTGCCTATTGCCGGATAAGTGTAGTTGCCGGTTGCTTGAGAGTCACTGTTTTATGAAGCCAAATTAATCCTAAACCCCCCAAAAAAACCTTAAACAGCAACTGTTATCTAATCTAAGTCATTTAAAAGCTAAAAAAAACTACAGAAAAAAGTTAATATATTTTAAAAAAAAATATTCAGAAGCATGTTGTGCCGGATAATGGAGATTAAATGAGACTTTTTGTCAATCAGGGAATGGAGGCAGGTGCTGGTTGCTTGAGAGTCCCGGTTGGTTGAGTGTCGGATAATCAGGATTTTACTGTGTATAATTAAAGATTCTAGTTGCCTCCACAAACAAGAGAAGCGGCTGTAGAATTGGAATATTATTGGATTCCTACGTCTATTTTTCTAATACAAATCACAAGTAATTGTTGCTTAGAAGTAAACACATGACAAAAAGAAATTAGAGGGGAATGAGATGTTACTGCAGCATCCAAACTGAGTAAATCAAAACACTATAGTTGTTCTATAATTCGATGAATTACAAGAGACGTGCACAGGGGCTGAATATACACAAAGGTGGCCAAAAATGTGTCACTCAAGATGTGACAGCTACATCTTTGCCAGAGCAGTTTAAACATTTAAAAATAAACTTTGCATACAATGGCAGTATTAAAAAAGTGACTTTCGTTTACCTGATCGTACTTCACTGGATTTAGGATGACATGTCCAGAGGGGATTTCTCACACCTGCCAGAAAACCTTTCCTGATCCTAGAACACATCCTATAAAAACAATAAGGGGAAAAAATAAAGGACATTCCAATGAAACAATTCAATTGGTTATTGTAGCCCCCAAAAATAAGCTTTAGTAGAAAGATCCATTCCATAATTGGGCAACAATATTTTCGCCCACTGGAACCAATATACAGATGCTCTTTTTCATAAAAAAACATACATATTCATTACAGGAGTACCAAACTGCCATATTTACAAAAAGCCCCATTAGAGGAATCAAAACTAATAATGGATAAAGCAGTTTTATCAATTTAAAAATGAAAACTAATATTTAATTTATTAACTATAACATGCAGTTGGATGCAGTTCTGGGATCCTCTAAGGGACTCCTTTATTCCATCAAGTTCTGTGACCTCATGGACCGTAACACACCAGGCACATCTTTATGTCCAGGCTCATGCTGTTCCCCTTGGTATTCATGGCAGAGATTCTGGAGCGAGTTGCGAGCTCTTGGAATGCCTAGGTGATCTCCCATCCAAGTACATGAAGACAACCTTTATATGTTGTAATTGTTATGTACAATTACTGTTTTACTACAAGCTACCATTTTGATTTCATGCTAAACTACAGAACTTCCTTTTAGTCCTACTGGGAACATTAGTAGTTGTAACTTACAAATTCCCATGGTGTAATATCTCCTCCCACATCAAATTGTTCTGCTGAAAACTGAAGGATAGATTCCTTAATTGCACAGAAATTAGTGGCTGTATTATTTATTTTTCAGTTATAAAAACATGTTCCCTGTTTGCAAGTCTAGTTCTCTAAGTGGGTTAGTTTTGAAAATATAACCACAGTGTTCCCATAATCTCCTCATAAATGGGTGGCGTTTTTCATAACTATTTATATATATATATATATATATATATATATATATATATATATATTATACAATAGTGACCTCTAATTTTACATTGAAAAAAAAATGATCACAATACAATGTTTTAAATGTAAGATTACAACAGCCTATAAAATATATGCAAATACGTTAAAAATATGTATGTGTATATATAGGTGAAACAACTGTAAGATAAATCACTGAGGCAGATGTGGAGAAAAAGTGCAGGATATTTCTAGAAGGCGTGAAAGAGTCCATTCATAGAGACGTTTGGTAAAATATTTAGGAGCCAGAAGTAATAATGATAGGAGCCCAAGCTCCTACGATACAAAGTCTAGACAGTCTCAGCCTTATTAAATTGTGATTCTGCAAATATAAAAGGGCTCTATTTAGGCACATAGAATATGTTTTTTACAGAAGTTTTTAGTTAGTGAACTTCTATCCAAAAGAAAGGTCTTAACTAACTAAAAACTTCTGTAAAAAAATATTCTATGTGCCTAAATAGAGCCCTTTTATATTTGCCGAATAGCAATTTAATAAGGCTGTCTGTGTCTGGTGAGATCTCGTTGATCTACCGACAATAGTAGTTTTTCTGGCAGCAACTCTGACGACAGCTGAATACTTATCCTAGGACAGTGAGTATGTACATTTATATATAATAATAATCTAGTCAGCACAGTAGTAAGAATGAAAGAGCAGTACATTTGTGTAGTCAAATGAAGGTCAGACACATCTGTAGAACTCATCATGGAGATCTCTTTTTTGTAAACCCAAGTGGTAGTACTTTCACGTGGCTGATTATGGAAGCAAAGTGTTGCATGTGGTTCATTAGGTAATAACAATGCTAAACAATATGTTAGGCCTATTACTGAGCCCAAGCAGAAGGGTTGATATAAGAGAACACTACTTCACTAAAAAGTAGTAGATAAGTGGAACAGTAGTCCAGGGGAAGTGGTAGGGCAGTGACAGTAAGGGAATTGATGCATGTCTGAAAATGATTAAAGGGACAGAGAACACAAATGTTTAGTTTTATCTTCAAGCATTTAAAAGTACATATTTTAAACATTACAAAAGTAGTTTTTTGCATGAAAATATATTAAGTAAATCCTGTCACAGTTAGTACACACACACAGAGCTGTCTAGGTTATATGTGCAGTGTGTGACTGGGTGCTGTATAACACATATATCACAGTCAGTACACACAGAGCTGTCTAGGTTATATGTGCAGTGTATGACTGGTGCTGTATAACACATATATCACAGTCGGTACACACAGAGCTGTCTAGGTTATATGTGCAGTGTGTGACTGGGTGCTGTATAACACATATGTTACAGTCAGTACACACAGAGCTGTCTAGGTTATATGTGCAGTGTGTGACTGGGTGCTGTATAACACATATATCACAGTCGGTACACACAGAGCTGTCCATGTTATATGTGCAGTGTATGACTGGGTGCTGTATAACACATATATCACAGTCAATACACACAGAGCTGTCTAGGTTATATGTGCAGTGTATGACTGGGTGCTGTATAACACATATATCACAGTCAGTACACACAGCTGTCCATGTTATATGTGCAGTGTATGACTGGGTGCTGTATAACACATATATCACAGTCAATACACACAGAGCTGTCTAGGTTATATGTGCAGTGTATGACTGGGTGCTGTATAACACATATATCACAGTCAGTACACACAGCTGTCCATGTTATATGTGCAGTGTATGACTGGGTGCTGTATAACACATATATCACAGTCAATACACACAGAGCTGTCTAGGTTATATGTGCAGTGTGTGACTGGGTGCTGTATAACACATATATCACAGTCAGTACACACAGAACTGTCCATGTTATATGTGCAGTGTATGACTGTGTGCTATATAACACATATGTTACAGTCAGTACACACAGAACTGTCCATGTTATATGTGCAGTGTATGACTGGGTGCTGTATAACACATATATCACAGTCAGTACACACAGAGCTGTCTAGGTTATATGTGCAGTATATGACTGGGTGCTGTATAACACATATATCACAGTCAGTACACACAGCTGTCCATGTTATATGTGCAGTGTATGACTGGGTGCTGTATAACACATATATCACAGTCGGTACACACAGAGCTGTCCATGTTATATGTGCAGTGTATGACTGTGTGCTGTATAACACATATATCACAGTCAGTACACACAGCTGTCCATGTTATATGTGCAGTGTATGACTGGGTGCTGTATAATTCATATATCACAGTCAGTACACACAGAGCTGTCTAGGTTATATGTGCAGTGTATGACTGGGTGCTGTATAACACATATATCACAGTCAATACACAGAGCTGTCCATGTTATATGTGCAGTGTGTGACTGGGTGCTGTATAACACATATATCACAGTCAGTACACACAGAGCTGTCTAGGTTATATGTGCAGTGTGTGACTGGGTGCTGTATAACACATATATCACAGTCAGTACACACAGAGCTGTCTAGGTTATATGTGCAGTGTATGACTGGTGCTGTATAACACATATATCACAGTCAGTACACACACAGCTGTCCATGTTATATGTGCAGTGTATGACTGGGTGCTGTATAACACATATATCACAGTCAGTACACACAGAGCTGTCTAGGTTATATGTGCAGTGTATGACTGGTGCTGTATAACACATATATCACAGTCAGTACACACAGCTGTCCATGTTATATGTGCAGTGTATGACTGGGTGCTGTATAATTCATATATCACAGTCAGTACACACAGAGCTGTCTAGGTTATATGTGCAGTGTATGACTGGGTGCTGTATAACACATATATCACAGTCAATACACAGAGCTGTCTAGGTTATATGTGCAGTGTGTGACTGGGTGCTGTATAACACATATATCACAGTCAGTACACACAGAGCTGTCTAGGTTATATGTGCAGTGTGTGACTGGGTGCTGTATAACACATATATCACAGTCAGTACACACAGAGCTGTCTAGGTTATATGTGCAGTGTATGACTGGTGCTGTATAACACATATATCACAGTCAGTACACACAGAGCTGTCCATGTTATATGTGCAGTGTATGACTGGGTGCTGTATAACACATATATCACAGTCAGTACACACAGAGCTGTCTAGGTTATATGTGCAGTGTGTGACTGGGTGCTGTATAACACATATGTTACAGTCAGTACACACAGAGCTGTCTAGGTTATATGTGCAGTGTATGACTGGGTGCTGTATAACACATATATCACAGTCGGTACACACAGAGCTGTCTAGGTTATATGTGCAGTGTATGACTGGGTGCTGTATAACACATATATCACAGTCAATACACACAGCTGTCTAGGTTATATGTGCAGTGTATGACTGGGTGCTGTATAACACATATATCACAGTCAATACACACAGCTGTCTAGGTTATATGTGCAGTGTATGACTGGGTGCTGTATAACACATATATCATAGTCAGTACACACATCTATCCATGTTATATGTGCAGTGTATGACTGGCTGCTGTATAACATATATCATAGTCGGTACACACAGAACTGTCCATGTTATATGTGCAGTGTATGACTGGGTGCTGTATAACACATATATCACAGTCAGTACACACAGAGCTGTCTAGGTTATATGTGCAGTGTATGACTGGGTGCTGTATAACACATATATCACAGTCAGTACACACAGAGCTGTCCATGTTATATGTGCAGTGTATGACTGGGTGCTGTATAACACATATATCACAGTCAGTACACACAGAGCTGTCCATGTTATATGTGCAGTGTATGACTGGGTGCTGTATAATTCATATATCACAGTCAGTACACACAGAGCTGTCTAGGTTATATGTGCAGTGTATGACCGGGTGCTGTATAACACATATGTTACAGTCAGTACACACAGAGCTGTCTAGGTTATATGTGCAGTGTATGACTGGTGCTGTATAACACATATATCACAGTCAGTACACACAGAGCTGTCCATGTTATATGTGCAGTGTATGACTGGGTGCTGTATAACACATATATCACAGTCAATACACACAGAGCTGTCTAGGTTATATGTGCAGTGTATGACTGGGTGCTGTATAACACATATATCACAGTCAATACACACAGAGCTGTCTAGGTTATATGTGCAGTGTGTGACTGTGTGCTGTATAACACATATATCACAGTCAGTACACACAGAGCTGTCTAGGTTATATGTGCAGTGTGTGACTGGGTGCTGTATAACACATATATCACAGTCGGTACACACAGAGCTGTCTAGGTTATATGTGCAGTGTATGACTGGGCGCTGTAGAACACATATATCACAGTCAATACACACAGAGCTGTCTAGGTTATATGTGCAGTGTGTGACTGTGTGCTGTATAACACATATATCACAGTCAGTACACACAGAGCTGTCCATGTTATATGTGCAGTGTATGACTGGGTGCTGTATAACACATATATCACAGTCAGTACACACAGAGCTGTCCATGTTATATGTGCAGTGTATGACCGGGTGCTGTATAACACATATGTTACAGTCAGTACACACAGAGCTGTCTAGGTTATATGTGCAGTATATGACTGGGTGCTGTATAACACATATATCACAGTCAGTACACACAGCTGTCCATGTTATATGTGCAGTGTATGACTGGGTGCTGTATAACACATATATCACAGTCAGTACACACAGAGCTGTCTAGGTTATATGTGCAGTGTATGACTGGATGCTGTATAACACATATATCACAGTCAGTACACACAGAGCTGTCCATGTTATATGTGCAGTGTATGACTGGGTGCTGTATAATTCATATATCACAGTCAGTACACACAGAGCTGTCTAGGTTATATGTGCAGTGTATGACCGGGTGCTGTATAACACATATGTTACAGTCAGTACACACAGAGCTGTCTAGGTTATATGTGCAGTGTATGACTGGTGCTGTATAACACATATATCACAGTCAGTACACACAGAGCTGTCTAGGTTATATGTGCAGTGTGTGACTGGGTGCTGTATAACACATATGTTACAGTCAGTACACACAGAGCTGTCTAGGTTATATGTGCAGTGTATGACTGGGTGCTGTATAACACATATATCACAGTCAATACACACAGCTGTCTAGGTTATATGTGCAGTGTATGACTGGGTGCTGTATAACACATATATCACAGTCAATACACACAGCTGTCTAGGTTATATGTGCAGTGTATGACTGGGTGCTGTATAACACATATATCATAGTCAGTACACACATCTATCCATGTTATATGTGCAGTGTATGACTGGCTGCTGTATAACATATATCATAGTCGGTACACACAGAACTGTCCATGTTATATGTGCAGTGTATGACTGTGTGCTGTATAACACATATATCTTAGTCAGTACACACATCTATCCATGTTATATGTGCAGTGTATGACTGGCTGCTGTATAACATATATCATAGTCGGTACACACAGAACTGTCCATGTTATATGTGCAGTGTATGACTGGGTGCTGTATAACACATATATCACAGTCAGTACACACAGAGCTGTCTAGGTTATATGTGCAGTGTATGACTGGATGCTGTATAACACATATATCACAGTCAGTACACACAGAGCTGTCCATGTTATATGTGCAGTGTATGACTGGGTGCTGTATAACACATATATCACAGTCAGTACACACAGAGCTGTCCATGTTATATGTGCAGTGTATGACTGGGTGCTGTATAATTCATATATCACAGTCAGTACACACAGAGCTGTCTAGGTTATATGTGCAGTGTATGACCGGGTGCTGTATAACACATATGTTACAGTCAGTACACACAGAGCTGTCTAGGTTATATGTGCAGTGTATGACTGGTGCTGTATAACACATATATCACAGTCAGTACACACAGAGCTGTCCATGTTATATGTGCAGTGTATGACTGGGTGCTGTATAACACATATATCACAGTCAGTACACACAGAGCTGTCTAGGTTATATGTGCAGTGTGTGACTGGGTGCTGTATAACACATATGTTACAGTCAGTACACACAGAGCTGTCTAGGTTATATGTGCAGTGTATGACTGGGTGCTGTATAACACATATATCACAGTCAATACACACAGCTGTCTAGGTTATATGTGCAGTGTATGACTGGGTGCTGTATAACACATATATCACAGTCAATACACACAGCTGTCTAGGTTATATGTGCAGTGTATGACTGGGTGCTGTATAACACATATATCATAGTCAGTACACACATCTATCCATGTTATATGTGCAGTGTATGACTGGCTGCTGTATAACATATATCATAGTCGGTACACACAGAACTGTCCATGTTATATGTGCAGTGTATGACTGTGTGCTGTATAACACATATATCACAGTCAGTACACACATCTATCCATGTTATATGTGCAGTGTATGACTGGGTGCTGTATAACACATATATCATAGTCGGTACACACAGAACTGTCCATGTTATATGTGCAGTGTATGACTGGATGCTGTATAACACATATATCATAGTCGGTACACACAGAACTGTCCATGTTATATGTGCAGTGTATGACTGTGTGCTGTATAACACATATATCTTAGTCAGTACACACATCTATCCATGTTATATGTGCAGTGTATGACTGGCTGCTGTATAACATATATCATAGTCAGTACACACATCTATCCATGTCATATGTGCAGTGTATGACTGGGTGCTGTATAACACATATATCACAGTCAGTACACACAGAGCTGTCCATGTTATATGTGCAGTGTATGACTGGGTGCTGTATAACACATATATCACAGTCAGTACACACAGAACTGTCCATGTTATATGTGCAGTGTATGACTGTGTGCTATATAACACACATGTTACAGTCAGTACACACAGAACTGTCCATGTTATATGTGCAGTGTATGACTGTGTGCTGAATAACACATATATCACAGTCAATACACACAGCTGTCTAGGTTATATGTGCAGTATATGACTGGGTGCAGTATAACACATAAATCATAGTCAGTACACACAGCTGTCCATGTTATATGTGCAGTGTATGACTGGGTGCTGTATAACATATATCATAGTCAGTACACACATCTAGCCATGTCATATGTGCAGTGTATGACTGGGTGCTGTATAACACATATATCACAGTCAGTACACACAGAACTGTCCATGTTATATGTGCAGTGTATGACTGTGTGCTATATAACACATATGTTACAGTCAGTACACACAGAACTGTCCATGTTATATGTGCAGTGTATGACTGTGTGCTGTATAACACATATATCTTAGTCAGTACACACATCTATCCATGTTATATGTGCAGTGTATGACTGGGTGCTGTATAACACATAGATCACAGTCAGTACACACAGAACTATCCATGTTATGTGTGCAGTGTATGACTGTGTGCTGTATAACACATATATCACAGTCAGTACACACATATATCCATGTTATATGTGCAGTGTATGACTGGGTGCTGTATAACACATATATCACAGTCAATACACACAGCTGTCTAGGTTATATGTGCAGTATATGACTGTGTGCTGTATAACACATGTGTCACAGCCAGTACACACAGAACTGTCCATGTTATATGTGCAGTGTATGACTGTGTGCTGTATAACACATATATCTTAGTCAGTACACACATCTATCCATGTTATATGTGCAGTGTATGACTGGGTGCTGTATAACACATATATCATAGTCGGTACACACATATATCCATGTTATATGTGCAGTGTATGACTGGGTGCTGTATAACACATATATCACAGTCAATACACACAGCTGTCTAGGTTATATGTGCAGTATATGACTGTGTGCTGTATAACACATGTGTCACAGCCAGTACACACAGCTGTCCATGTTATATGTGCAGTGTATGACTGGGTGCTGTATAACACATATGTTACAGTCAGTACACACAGCTGTCCATGTTATATGTGCAGTGTATGACTGGTGCTGTATAACACATAAATCATAGTCAGTACACACAGCTGTCCATGTTATATGTGCAGTATATGACTGGGTGCTGTATAACAAATATATCATAGTCAGTACACACATCTATCCATGTTATATGTGCAGTGTATGACTGGCTGCTGTATAACATATATGTTACAGTCAGAACACACAGAGCTGTCCATGTTATATGTGCAGTGTATGACTGGGTGCTGTATAACACATATATCATAGTCAGTACACACATCTATCCATGTTATATGTGCAGTATATGACTGGCTGCTGTATAACATATATCATAGTCAGTACACACAGCTGTCCATGTTATATGTGCAGTGTATGACTGGGTGCTGTATAACAAATATATCATAGTCAGTACACACATCTATCCATGTTATATGTGCAGTGTATGACTGGCTGCTGTATAACATATATGTTACAGTCAGTACACACAGAGCTGTCCATGTTATATGTGCAGTGTATGACTGGGTGCTGTATAACACATATATCATAGTCAGTACACACATCTATCCATGTTATATGTGCAGTGTATGACTGGGTGATGTATAACACATATATCATAGTCAGTACACACATCTATCCATGTTATATGTGCAGTGTATGACTGGGTGCTGTATAACACATATGTTACAGTCAGTACACACAGAACTGTCCATGTTATATGTGCAGTGTATGACTGGGTGCTGTATAACACATGTGTCACAGCCAGTACACACAGCTGTCCATGTTATATGTGCAGTGTATGACTGGGTGCTGTATAACACATGTGTCACAGCCAGTACACACAGAACTGTCCATGTTATATGTGCAGTGTATGACTGTGTGCTGTATAACACATATATCTTAGTCAGTACACACATCTATCCATGTTATATGTGCAGTGTATGACTGGGTGCTGTATAACACATATATCATAGTCGGTACACACATATATCCATGTTATATGTGCAGTGTATGACTGGGTGCTGTATAACACATATATCACAGTCAATACACACAGCTGTCTAGGTTATATGTGCAGTATATGACTGTGTGCTGTATAACACATGTGTCACAGCCAGTACACACAGCTGTCCATGTTATATGTGCAGTGTATGACTGGGTGCTGTATAACACATATGTTACAGTCAGTACACACAGCTGTCCATGTTATATGTGCAGTGTATGACTGGTGCTGTATAACACATAAATCATAGTCAGTACACACAGCTGTCCATGTTATATGTGCAGTATATGACTGGGTGCTGTATAACAAATATATCATAGTCAGTACACACATCTATCCATGTTATATGTGCAGTGTATGACTGGCTGCTGTATAACATATATGTTACAGTCAGAACACACAGAGCTGTCCATGTTATATGTGCAGTGTATGACTGGGTGCTGTATAACACATATATCATAGTCAGTACACACATCTATCCATGTTATATGTGCAGTATATGACTGGGTGCTGTATAACAAATATATCATAGTCAGTACACACATCTATCCATGTTATATGTGCAGTGTATGACTGGCTGCTGTATAACATATATGTTACAGTCAGTACACACAGAGCTGTCCATGTTATATGTGCAGTGTGTGACTGGGTGCTGTATAACACATATATCATAGTCAGTACACACATCTATCCATGTTATATGTGCAGTATATGACTGGGTGCTGTATAACAAATATATCATAGTCAGTACACACATCTATCCATGTTATATGTGCAGTGTATGACTGGCTGCTGTATAACATATATGTTACAGTCAGTACACACAGAGCTGTCCATGTTATATGTGCAGTGTATGACTGGGTGCTGTATAACACATATATCATAGTCAGTACACACATCTATCCATGTTATATGTGCAGTGTATGACTGGGTGCTGTATAACACATATGTTACAGTCAGTACACACAGAACTGTCCATGTTATATGTGCAGTGTATGACTGGGTGCTGTATAACACATGTGTCACAGCCAGTACACACAGCTGTCCATGTTATATGTGCAGTGTATGACTGGGTGCTGTATAACACATGTGTCACAGCCAGTACACACAGCTGTCCATGTTATATGTGCAGTGTATGACCAGGTGCCGTATAACACATATATCACAGCTGTCCATGTTTATTATTATTATTATGATTATTATTATTACGCTCTACACACTCACAGGAGCTGTGCAGTTGGGATCATGTCACACTCGTGCAGTCAATGTGTCCGCTTTGCTCTTTACAGCCGCGCCCACGCACTCATCTCCACCAATCACAGGAGGCCGCCATGTCTGAGATACAGGGAGCCAGCGGGGACACACTTCCTCAATTTGTAAGCGCGCTTTGTAGTCATGCGCCTGCTTCAGCAGAAGGTTATGTTACTCTTGAGGATCAGAGAATGCTACTCACTGCCAGTGCACAGTACCTGTAATGCACTGTAACCATTTGTTTTACCTGCAGTGTTTGTATTCCTGTCTTGCAGGATACAGCAGGTCCAGTCCATCTCTCTTGCTATAATTACTTAAGGTGGATTATCAGGGTTTGAATAAACTTTTGAGTTGGACTTTAAAGGCATATTTAAATTTCATGGATTATGAATGCATCTGACAGAGAAGAATCAGTAGTTTATGAAAATATTTATTTTGCATGAAAAAATCCCAAATTAACATTATTACCCTAAAGCAGCTGATTTTGAGAATTGACACCCCTTGAAATCACAGCGAAAATTAGCATACAATTCATAATTTGTGTTGGCCAATCACAAGCAGATAATACATTATTTCAATACGTGATTGCAGTTTGTACAGGTAGGTATCATGGGATATGTGGTCCCTGCACTAGGAAAAAACGAGAAGCCCAGACATTGCTCTATGAATCTCTGCACTGTGCCGTTGTTGAATTGAAGGTTAATATATGGTTAAAATCCTTAACCAAATTCAGTGTTTCTATTGGTAGGTACACTGTGCCTATGTAAGCAGCTCTGAGGGTGTGGAAAACACATGTGTTAGATTAGAGAAAGGTAAAAATGGGGAAATGAAGATATATCTTTAATGGACCCCTGTATGAAATGATACAAGCCACAGAATTAGAATACCATAAAAAAAACTTACTTTAAAAGTTATTTTTATTCCCTTTGAATCCCTTTGCAGCTCTGGTCTAGCACTAAATTCATCCTTTGCTTCCCGGTCAGTCTAGGAGTGGTTGTTTGAGCAATAACTATATGAATCCACCTTAAGTGAACCAGTAAGCAATGCTTTGACAGCTTAGATCCCAATTCTCTGTTGTGAGAGTCACGCAAGGGCATATGACAGTGTGAGTGAGTTTGTCCCTGCTGGCTTCCTGTAGCCATGTGACGTCACGACCTGCGATTGGTCCAGTTGACTCAGTGTCAGAGTGAGGAAAGAGGACAGCACGAGTCTGGCAAGCCGAGTTCCTGTAAGTCTGTACGATCTAATAACATGACTCTGCTGGGCTGCTCCTCATTATTGATAGGTGACAGGAACCAAACTCAACATAACCAACATGAACTGGGAGTATGACCTATTAGGCAGGGTAGTTGTACACATACCTGCTGATAAATATGTCGCATGTTTATAAAGGAAATAAGCCTTGTTCTAGAAGCCATGTCATGCTTTATTTCTATCCTCTTCAGTACATCCCTGTCCTACACACTTACATTGAGCACACAGGATACATTCCTGTCCTACACACTTACATTGCACATAGGACACACCATGTAATGCTTTATTTCTATATCCTTCAGTACAGCCCTGTCCTACACACTTACATTGAGCACACAGGATTCATCCCTGTCCTACACACTTACATTGAGCACACAGGATACATCCCTGTCCTACACACTTACATTGAGCACACAGGATACATTCCTGTCCTACACACTTACATTCACATAGGACATACCATGTAATGCTTTATTTCTATATCCTTCAGTACAGCCCTGTCCTACACACCTACATTGAGCAGACATGATACATCCCTGTCCTACACACTTACATTGAGCACACAGGATACATCCCTGTCCTACACACTTACATTCACATAGGACATACCATGTAATGCTTTATTTCTATATCCTTCAGTACAGCCCTGTCCTACACACCTACATTGAGCAGACATGATACATCCCTGTCCTACACACTTACATTCACATAGGACACACCATGTAATGCTTTATTTCTATATCCTTCAGTACAGCCCTGTCCTACACACTTACATTGAGCACACAGGATACATCCCTGTCCTACACACTTACATTGCACATAGTACACACCATGTAATGCTTTATTTCTATATCCTTCAGTACAGCCCTGTCCTACACACTTACATTGAGCACACAGGATACATCCCTGTCCTACACACTTACATTGCACATAGAACACACCATGTAATGCTTTATTTCTATATCCTTCAGTACATCCCTGTCCTACACACTTACATTGAGCACACAGGATACATCCCTGTCCTACACACTTACATTGCACATAGGACATACCATGTCATGCTTTATTTCTATATCCTTCAGTACAGCCCTGTCCTACACACCTACATTGAGCAGACATGATACATCCCTGTCCTACACACTTACATTGCACATAGGACACTCCATGTTCCTCCTCCTTCAGTGTAGCACAGCAGCAACTCTGTTTTGTCACGGTGACTTGAGAAACAGTGACTTTAAGAACACATTTAAAATACCAATATAGAATGATATACATACAAAGGTGTGTGTAAAACAACTTTTGTGCGTCTGTGTGGTGTCAATTTTAATTGTATCCAGTTATCTAACAATTTTCTGGACTTCTGTCTGTAGTCTCCTCCCCACCTCCTCTTCCAGTGCAATAAAGATACACCACCTGGAGACAGCTCTCAGGAAGTCATATAACAAACACAATATGGATTCTTATACTCAGAAACAGAGCTTTCAAAAGTTCAGATTTTCCCATGAAATGTTTTTATGTTTTACACAGGTGCTAATGTTGATAGTATTGGAATCTTTCCTGTTTGCTTCCAACTCAGGGGCCAGTAGGTGGAGCGATCGTGGCTCGCCAAGACTTTGTTTATTTTGTTGTTAGTGTTAGGGTAGCGGCAGATGATAAGCTTTACATAGTAAGTTTACTATGTGAAGCTTAGGATCTGCCACTGCCCTAACCCTTACCCTAAGAACAAAATGAAGAAAGATCCTTACTTTGGTACATACTTGACAAATAAAATCTTTTAAAATAAGTAACTTCTAATAAAACAAAGTACATACTAGTAAATACATACCTCGTAAAATTACAAAACATTCCATATCCCTAAAGAGGAGAATATATTGATACTAGCGACTTGCCCGTCAAAAATGACGGCAAGAACATTTTAAGGCTGGCTATGCGAGGCTCTGCCCCCTCTGAGCACCTTTGGCGCTCATCGCGTGGCTCTCAATGAACGCCTTTGGTGCTCATTGCGAGCCTTTTACCCCTTCTACTTTGCTGCTTTGCAATGATCACCTTCGGTGCTCATCACAAGCCCCACGATGAGCGCCTTTGGTGCTCATTGCAAGCCTTTCCCCCTGTGTAGTTTACAGGCCTTGCGATGTGCGCCTTCGGCGCTGATCTCAAGCCCTGCAATGAGCACTCATTGCAGACGACGTGCAAGCCGCCATGACATGCTGAGCTCCTTTGGCGCTCATCGCGAAGTCCTGCCTACTTGGCGCTGGCTTCGGCTAAGTGTTACTGGCTTCGGCTAAGTGTTACTGGCTTCAGGTATGGCCGTCTTCAATCTCTTTCCATCCTCCATCGGTGTAATGAGGCAAATTACATCTTTGACGGGATAGAGGACCATTAGAGGGACCATGAAAAGGCACTATTGCAAAAGCTGCAAAATGCTGCAAGCCTCGAGATGAGTGCCTACGGCGCTCATCTTGAGGCCGTCTTCAATCTGTTTTAAAGTCCTACGTGCATGCCTTGTGATGAGCGCCTGCGGCGTCCATTGCAAGCCCTGCAGTGTGCGCCTTTGGCGCTCATTGCAGCCTAAGTCCTACAGCCACACAATGAGCACCTGCAGCGCTAATTATGAGCCATGCAATGAGCGCCTTTGGTGCTCATTGCAAGCCCGCAGATGTGGACGGCAACTGCTAGCCTCGCAACTTTTAACATTGCGTTACCGACAAACTCGTGGTTTGACAACTATTATATGTGATTGGTATGGTGTACTTTGTGCACATAGCACAACATGATACCTTCTGCATTGATATCTGTGCCGTCCAAGGTTTCTTTCTCTCTACCTCTTTGTGACATACAGGCATACATACATTGTACAATGACACAAAATACACACATAACCTGATACTGAGAATGAACAAACTTACTCTTGTGTCTCACTCTCAGAAAACATTATTATTATATTATTTGTACAGCACAGTACATTCAAATACACACATGGGGGAGTTTTGTCTGACGTTTTAGTAATGTTCAACATGGGTGTGACCTAGCATATGCTGTCATAACTAATGTAATCCAATCTAACATTTCTGGCCCACTAAATACATCTTTTATGCTTTGTTTATACAAATGGTGTTTTCATCTCTAAACTGCAAAATAGATCCACATAGAAAATGGTTAAACTATCAAAATAACAATGCTATTAGTCTGTCTATAAAACTCAAAAGACTTTCAAGGATTAAACAATATTCATTTGTATTACATTTTATCTGTACATGGTTTTAGTGTCACGTGTCACTCTTTATTTATCATTATGTGTAAGCTGTATCCGTTAAATTACAAATGGTTATGTGGTTATCACTAAGGTACTATCTACACATTGAAAACGTCATAAGCCTGTAAGTAGTTTCTAAAAGAAAAATGCACATTACATAAAAACTATTTATACTACACAATTGGAGAGCTAGAGTATTTGATAGTGTTTTCGTTTTAAAACAATAAACTACTTTGAATGTAGAATTACCATTGGCCTGACAGCCAATGTGCTGAAATATTTATGTATTTGTCATACTTTTGTGCCAATAAGACATAGTCCATAGACAGCTATATTTGTGCATTTGCTTAGTTTAAATAAATCTCAAATAGGTTTTACTTAATAATATCCATGCAAAAATATTTTTTTTTAAATGTTTAACACATTGTTTTAAATGATTGACAGAAAATCCTTGCTTTTATGCTGTTTAAGGTATTTTTTTTTGTGTTAAATTCACAGTAACAAATGTAAACAGAGAAATCCATAAAATATAAGTGTGACAAAGAATCGTATGGATTTTAATATAAATGCCATTTGTGTCCCAAAACTTTGCTTTGGAATGAGTAATCACTCCAAAGGGGCTACTGACTTTATCAGTGCTTTTCTATATCTAGGAAATTCAGAAATTATCATAGTATGTAAAATCAATCAATTAAATCAAAATAACTTTTATTAACTTCCACCAAAAAAAATTCAAATTTCATTTAAAAAAATCAAAAATTAGCTAGACCTTAATAAGATACTTCTAAGTAAATATAATTTTTACATAAACAAAACAACAAAGTCAGAGGTGCACAATCAGAGAACGAACTAATCTTAATAGGTTAGTTCTATGGCCATGATAATCCACTCTGAGACCAACCTCTTTTAGCTCGCTTGCCTGGAATTTCGGGGCTGGGACAGGCACAAGTGGCTAAAAGAGGTTGGTCTCAGAGTGGATTATCATGGCCATAGAACTAACCTATTAAGATTAGTTCGTTCTCTGATTGTGCACCTCTGACTTTGTTGTTTTGTTTATGTAAAAATTATATTTACTTAGAAGTATCTTATTAAGGTCTAGCTAATTTTTGATTTTTTTAAATGAAATTTGAATTTTTTTTGGTGGAAGTTAATAAAAGTTATTCTGATGATTACTTCAGGGTTATCAACTGTGAATATGTGTTCTTTTCCTTTTTTTGTTGATTTATGTTTATTATAATCCAACTTTCCATATTGGTCAGTAATTACACCCAATAATTAAAATATATATAATTATTACGCTGGAAACTGTGGTCATATTTAAAGTTGATGCATAATTACTTTAGAAAAATTTAAAAGGTAAGAGTGCAGCATTTGAAAACAATTATGATAAAGTGATGAGTGTTACGTTTCTCCTTTTGCCTTTGACTGCTTTATATGATGGCGCAGAGCAGTATCCATGACTTTAAAGCCTCTGAAGCTCCTCTGAGAGATATATGTCATTTGAATAAATACATTATTAATCAGGAAAAGCAGTATCAAACTTTTATAGTGCCACCATAGTTTTCAGATTGACTTGGTACAGTTGGATTGTAGGGTTTTCAAACATTAAAATGAGGTTTACATCTTGGTTTCAGACCACCAGGTGTAGTGTATCTGAATGTCTGTTTTCTACATGTTATTTTAATCAGTTTCTTATTTGATTACAGATCAGTATCAGGAATCATACATGTTAAAGTCCCTGCTGCAGAGCCTCATAGTATTTTGAAAATGGCAGCCTCCGGTCGGGCGCAGGTGTTGAGTCTCTACAAGACCATGTTAAGAGAGAGTCAAAAGTTCAATTCCTACAACTACAGGTGAGCAAAAACTCCATATTCAAGAGTTACTTCTTGGATTATATTATTGAGCTCACAGTGATTGGCAGCATCTACTGTACATAGTGATAACGGCTGCTAATTTATTTTATGCCACAAACAACCAGTAGAAATTAAAGAGATACTTGTTCTTGCTTAAAAGGACATGTTTTAATATTGTGAAAGTTTCATCCGAATCTAGTGAGTGCTGCAAGGATTAACATCCATGTACATACTACTGTTGGAAAAATGTCAGGACCACTCGTAACCTTTTTTTTTTTTTTTTACGTGGACCATGATTAACCAGTATATGGATTCATGATTTTCTCATAGAGCTCTATATCACCTATTCCAGTATTCACCCTAATTACAATTAGCCAAGGTGGCATAAGGTTGTTTCAAAAGCATTTTGTAGCATTTTGTAGGACATGTTTAAGCATTGCAGCAATGGTGAGAGAAGTTCCCAATTAGATTATCAGCCCTCAATTCTCATAGTCTAAGTCAAGGGAGAGCACCATAGCTTGTTATCCCCACTGACTGCTGGCGGATCTGCTTATAAGTAGTTTAGCTTAGTAAATTGTACTAAATGATTTCCCTGGAGCTCTTACCATCTTAAACTTGCCATGGAGGTGCCATGACCACACATTTCCCCGACACATAGAGCCTTGATGGCTATTGAAAAGACCAGGGATATATGCCGAGTCTTCTGCATTTCTATCTGCTAGATGTACATCATTTTCCCATTAATGCGAGGGTTAGCTAACCCAGGAGATGCCATTTTAAACAAATATGATATATAAAATGATTCACTGTAGAAATAAACTGTTAGTACAATGAATAACCAATTTTTATGTTATTTCAAATTAAATAAACTTCCAATTTGGGGTGACAGAGTCCGTTCAAGTTCCTTAGAAGAGAAATATGCCCTTCAGACTTTGAGTTTGAGGCAGAGTTTTTACAAGCAAGTAAAGCTTTTGATATACCATGGTTTTGCATTTGTTTTGTTTGTTCCTTTTTGATTAAAACATCAGAAATTATTTTAGGTTTGATAATATATTGTGATTTGTATCCTTGGGGTTGACAGCATGACACAAACTTTTAAGCTGTACGTACACATTTTTTAGGAGCTGCGGGAAAGATTTCTTTATAGATATAAGTTTAATAGCAAAAAAAGATTAGGAGCTAGAATCAATATTTTAAGAGCTTTAACTCTGATTTAACATGTACAAGAGGAGGCCACATGAATGTATCTGTAGACACAAGATTACAATACATTGGGCACATAAAACTGATATTCTCTGCAGGGTTCTTCACAGTAAGGGTTGTTAAACTGTGGAATTCTCTACCAAAGGAGGTGGGGACAGCGGATTCAATAGATAACTTTAAAAATGGATTGGAATAAAAAGGACACTCAGGGTTATCCTGGTTAATTAGAGGAGTATTGATCCAAGGAGTTTGATTGCCAGTATCTGGGGTCAGAAAGGAATTTTGAGAAAATTGGCAACATTTCAGTGGGGTTATCTTCTGTTTGCCTTCATCTGGATCAGTTAACAATCAATGCAAGAGGCATCTTCTCGTACACATAGCACTGCTGATATCCGTTTTAACCTTCATTGTTACTCAGGTTCATGTGCATTAAAAACATCAAAGAAGTTATATGAATTGATTGGCCTTTTGTACATATCTGTGAGAATACCATTGATTAGCTCAGTATTGAAAGTAACCATTTATAAACTTGTTCTTTTCAAACTTTGCAGTATAACTAGAATCACTACTTTAATTATGCTGACGAATGTAACATAGATCTTCTGGTGATAACTCTATTAAGCCAATAGAAGATTTCCCTGCAGCAATAAGTGTGGGTTCCCTTACTGAGCTTGATTAATCTCTCCTACTTTTATTATTATCAAGTGCTTGCAATGTTTCTTTGTTAGTCTTACATTACTGTAATTCTGATCAACAAAGGGTAAAGCTAACATTTCACTGCAAAAATATTTTATCAGTCCTAGGTATCTTACAGCTTAATTATGTATTGTGTATCCATTGATGCGGGGAAATTCAAGGGACATGAAAGGTTTCTGAATTGCGCTAGGAATATAATATACATATGTATCTCTTTACATTTGTGTACTTTATTTAATTAAGTGCTTTTTTGGCCTAAAATCTTGGAAATAGTTCCTAATTGGTTTATCCCTTCTGCAGCTCATGAAGACACATATTTTTAAGTACATGGTGTGCAGATTCTCATGGTAACCAATCAGTGGCAACATGCTTCTTGAGAGAGGTCAGTGGTGGGCTAATTTGAAACGCTGCACTTCAAAGTCTGTATTCATGAGTTACAACAGACAGACCAAAACAGGTACAAATTGGATGATTTTAGGCAGAAAAAAACAGTGATTTATAAAATAAAGTACATAAAAGTAAATAGATATTTATGTATATTATATTCCTAGTGAAATCCAGAAACCTTCCATGTCTATTTAAGTTAACTTTTTTTAATGGTAACATATCACAAAACTGCATTCAAAAAAACATCTATTAAATTGATATGAATCTTAAGGCTCGGACAAACTTAACAGCTGAGAAAGTTAATGTATAAAGAAGTATGTGTAGAATAAACCAAAAACTTTAAGAGTGTTGATTTAAAGGCCATTGATAGCACAACCCCTTTTACTCTCTCATTGCTTCTTTTAAGTTATGAAACTAGTTAATCTCAGAACAGAAAATCATGTGGATCTTTCCTGTTCTTGTACCCACCAGCAGTGGTGTGCAGCATCTAGACTTTGTTCAATTTGCTGTTAGAGTGATGGGTAGACTTAGGGGTTTGGGTAGTGGCATCACATATATAGTTGTGAGCATGCAGGTTGTTGCTAATGCTGCGGCTTGCGTAGTGAGCCTGCGGCCCTCGCAAAGCGAGGGCCTCAGTTCCTGGCATGGAGCGCCAAAGGCGCTCCTTGCCAGCAACTGCGGACCTCGCAAAATTTACAGACTTACGAGAAACAAATACGAGACGCAGGACTTAGAAAAAAAAACATTACGACCTCGTAAAACTACGACCTTACCGCCCGAAAATCCGCGCACGTGAAAACATTAAAAACACAATAAATACACACAACAAATACATTAAAAGCTTACCCACAGCAAGGGGGGGGGGGGCACCCAGGACCTCGAAAACTGAAGTTACACCTCAATTTCACTTGAAATACAAGAGTTTAGACACCCGAAAATCCCCTAAGAGAGAGAAAAAATGGCCGCCGAAGAAAACGAGGCTACAGGACTCTAAAGACACAAAACGCCATCAAATACCTACGAATTTTCCGAAAAAGACGGACGCGATCCAAGAACAAGGACGCTAAATCAGCCACAGACGCGTACCACACATTATGCACCATTTTACCACTAACTAACACAATGTGGAAGTACAGAGCTACCCTAACAAATTTGGCTCGCGCACGCACACTATTTACACTACACACTGCACACATTGCTGACACTTACACAGCAGCTCCACAGCACTGAAAACACACATTGTATGCTGCAGGAACATCAAAACAGATTGTCAGCTCTTCTGCACAATGCTTCCTGCATATATTACTTCAAAATAGGTAAAGTATATTGATGTATTATTTTATTAATGATTTCATTAGCATTAGCAAAAAAAAAAAAACAATGCTCATAGCACACAAACAACCAACAACCTCGCAATGAGCGCCGAAGCATCTTGCAACACCAACAAAATTTACCGCCCTTACAATCTTATTGCCGTCATTTTTTGATGGGCAAGTCGCTAGTAGTAAATAGTTGTGTGCACAGTGTGCCACTACTTTACTATGTAAAGCTCATCATCTGCCACTACCCTAACTCTACTCCCCAAGTCTAATCTTAACCCTAAAAAATTTAACAAAATCTCAGCGCTGCAGCATTGTGCTACCTAGTGGGGACGAAACGGTAAAGATCCAGTCATTTTAAAGGATAACTGAAGTGTCATACTTATAGTATGCTCTTATCAAGAGCCTGACTTCAGTTCTGCTTTAATGTCAGAATTTTTTTTGTCTTTGTTCCTAACAGGATTTGACTCCTGGGAAGAATGAGAGACTCATTAAATTCAGTCAATATTTCTACTCAGTTTTATTGAAAGACTGACATTTTGAGAACAGTAAAATAGAGTAACCCCCCCCCCCCCTAAAATCAAATGGAAGTATTGGGGTAAATAGGGTAGAGAGGGAAAGGGATGAATTAGTTACCCATGGGGGAGGAGAAGGGGGGAGGGTTACAATAGAAAGTAGGGAGGTATTAATAGGGGCCTTGAATACAGTGGCAGGCACTTCACAACAGCAGAGCCATAGCAACATAAAGTGTATGATTGCAAACGCAAGAAGTTTGCCTGGGAAAATGGATGAGCTAGAAATATTAGCAGTACAAGCAAAATGGGGCTTAATAGGCATTACGGAAACATGGTGGGATGAATCTCATGACTGGACTGTTAATCTGGATGGTTATAACCTATTTAGGAAAGATAGGGGAAATGGTAAAAGAGGAGGCGGGATCTGTCTTTATGTTAAGCCTGAATTTAAGCCTATTGTCAGAGAAGATATTTATGCTGGCACTAACGGCATCATTGAATCCTTGTGGGTTGAGCTAAATAGTGGAGGAGCTAATTCTAAACGCATATTGGTGGGAGTATGCTATAAACCCCCAAATATAGCTGAAAGTGAGGAAATACAATTATTGTTACAGATTGGAAATGCAGCTAAGCATGGGCAAGTTCTAATAATGGGAGACTTTAATTACCCTGATATAAACTGGATAAACGAGACCAGCAGCTCAGCTAAGGGGAGCAGGTTCTTGAGTACACTCGGGGATCATTATCTGGCCCAGGTAATACAAGAACCTACTAGAAATGGGGCCATCTTGGATTTAGTCATCACAAGTAATATTGATATAATATAAAATGTAAAAATAGGGGAACCCTTGGGGAGCAGTGATCACAACACAGTCTCATTTGAGATTGAATACAAAAAACAGAGTTGTAAGGAGCCAACAAAAACTCTAAATTTCAAAAGGGCTAACTTTAATGGGCTACGGGCAGCAATACAACATATAGACTGGGACAAAGAACTTACAGGGAAATATACTGAAAATAAATGGATAACATTCAAATCCTTACTAACTAAACATACTCATCAGCATGTACCATGTGGAAATAAAATGAATAGGAGTAAATCACATCCCATGTGGCTTAACAATGACTTAAAGATCATGATGAGGAAAAAGAAATATGCATTTAAATTATACAAGAAGGAGGGAACAGAGGCAGCTTTATGTGACTATAAGGAAATCAACAAGTCTTGCAAAAGGGCTATTAGACTGGCTAAAATAGAAAATGAGAAGTCAGTTGCAATGGAAAGTAAGACTAACCCTAAAATATTTTATAAATATATTAATGGGAAGAAGGCCAGGAAGGAATCGATAGGACCATTACAATGTGACACAGGCCATCTGATAATTAGTGACCAGGAAAAGACAGATGAGCTAAATAGGTTCTTTTCGTCGGTTTACACAAGGGAGGTACCAGTGGTTGGGACACCGCAACATAATGGGGCTACACTACCTTTACTAAATAATACGAAGAACTACAGGAAGAAATACAAAAGAGGTTGGAGAAAATAAATGTTAATAAAGCCCCAGGTCCTGATGGAATACATCCAAGGGTACTGAGGGAGCTGGGTTCTGTAATAGCCAAACCATTATATCTAATCTTTCAAGACTCACTCACTACAGGGTCTCTACCAGATGACTGGAGAAAAGCAGAGGTGATACCTATATTTAAGAAGGGATCTAGAGCAAATCCGGGGAATTATAGACCAGTGAGCCTCACTTCTGTAGTTGGGAAGCTTTTAGAAGGGTTAATAAGGGACAGAATACAAGAATATGTCTATTTGAACAAGATCATAGGTAGCGGTCAACATGGATTTATGAAGGAAAGGTTGTGTCAGACCAATCTAATTAGTTTTTATGAGGAGGTTAGTAGGAACTTGGATCAGGGCAACTCAGTGGATGTAGTCTTTTTAGATTTTTCAAAGGCATTTGATACAGTGCCACATGGAAGACTAGTGAGCAAACTAAGGGATACAGGAATTGCAGTAAATATCTGCTCATGGATCGCGAGCTGGCTAAAAGACAGGAAGCAAAGGGTTGTTGTAAATGGAACATACTCCGATTGGTCTAATGTGATAAGTGGGGTTCCTCAGGGGTCAGTATTAGGTCCTCTCCTTTTTAACATATTTATTAATGACATTGAAGTAGGACTCAAATGTAGTGTCTCCATTTTTGCTGATGACACTAAGTTGTGCAAGGTAATAAAATCAGATAATGATGTACTTTCCCTACAAAAGGATTTGTATAAATTAGAGAAATGGGCGGCTAAATGTCAGATGAGATTTAATACAAATAAATGTAAGGTTATGCATTTGGGAAGGAACAATAGCCAAGCAATCTATAATCTTAATGGAGCAAATCTAGGGGTATCAGATATTGAAAGGGATTTGGGAGTACTAGTGGACAACCGCCTAGGTAACAGTGCTCAAAGCCAAGCAGCAGCTGCAAAGGCAAATAAAATATTAGCATGTATTAGGAAGGGTATAGAAGTCAGGGAAGAAGATATAATTCTGCCACTATACAAATCTCTAGTACGTCCTTATTTGGAATATGGAGTACAATTTTGGGCACCACCTCATAAAAAAGACATTTTAGAGCTGGAAAAAGTACAGAGAAGGGCTACAAAACTAATAAGGGGAATGGAGGGGCTAAGTTATGAAGAAAGACTAACCAAACTAAACTTATTTTCGCTAGAAAAAAGGCGCCTAAGAGGAGATATGATTACGTTATATAAATACATCCAGGGTCAATATAAGGCTTTGTCAGGTGAACTTTTTGTAGCAAGAGATTTTCAACTGACAAGAGGACATCCGTTGAGGTTAGAGGAAAAAAGATTTCACCTTAAACAAAGAAAAGGGTTCTTCACAGTTAGGGTGGTTAAACTGTGGAATTCTCTACCAAGGGAGGTGGTGACAGCGAATTCGATAGACAACTTCAAAAAGGGGTTAGATATATTTCTGAATAAAGAGGGCATTCAAGGCTATCCTAGATAACTAGCAAGGAATATTGATCCAGGGAGAAATTTGATCGCCAGTTTCTGGGGTCAGGAAGGAATTTTGCTTTTTTTTCCCCTTATGAGACAATTGGCAAAGTTTCAATGCGTTTTTTTTTCTGTTTGCCTTCCTCTGGATCAATTAACAATTAACAATAATAATAAATAGTCCACATTAAAAAGATCAATAGAGATCTAAAAAGGTTGAACTTGATGGACTAACTCTTTATTCATCCTCCAATACTATACTATTAATAATTATTTTATCAATAATTTAATTAATAACTAATCCGCATATTGCAGATCAGAGGAGATCTTAACAGGTTGAACTTGATGGACTGAGAGTCTTTTTTTAACCTTAATTACTATGTAACTATGTACCCATGACACAAGGAGAATCTTCAAAATATTAGATCTTTATTAAAAATGCTATTATGCTCATCGCTTACATAGCTGCCAATGACGCTAGTTTGTTACATACTGGTTGCTTTCTGGAATAGGCAGCTATTTTGGCTGACATGGCATGGATATGCCACAAATCAAAGATGGTGCTTGGTATAAACTAAGAATGAATGAAGACTGTCCATGCTAGCTGGAGGAAAAACCTGCAAAATACCGACCTCCATTTTCTTCTCTGAAAACTTTGTAATGTAAGAAAATGAAAAGAAAAAAAGCCTGTAGGATAAAGTGCCCTTTCACCAGTGAGACATTGTTGCCATCAGGTTGACCATAAAATGACAGTACTATTTCATGCCTTGTAGCGTTGCTGCATTCGGGTATCATACACTGATATAGTTGTTTGCTTGTCCGGAAGGCTCTGGTAATATAAGGCTGTTTATTATACTACCCAAGTATTTCTAGCATGGGACTATAAAATATAGCAGTTTTTTCACCTTAATCTGTTTACTCTTGAATAGACATAATTGATTTGTTTAAGTAATAATAAATGTAAAATGAAAGATGGAAGTAATAATGTTTTGTAAAATGTGTAGGTTTGTAACCTCTAAAGAAAAGTGTAAAAATCATTGAAACACAGTACTTTCCTCAGAAGTACGATGTGTGTTATGAGTTACACATTATCTGAGGCATTTTATGGGAGCCTTGAGATACATTTTCTGCAACTTGCAGTTTAAGGAATGTCATGAAATTGACTTTGCAATGTGAAGGTATATCATTATTCCTGGCTAGTCTAAATGAAATGGAATGAAATTATGTATTTACAAATGTGCACTCATGCTCGGCTTGTCAAAACACATTTAAAAAATGTATTATTTTTTTACAGTCTACAGATGGAGTAAGCTTACTTATGATGGTATGTTTTTTGATATTCTGCACCAATTCTGCCATTGATTCCACTGTAAGGTCAGAGACATTGTGTCCTTGTAAAAGGATAAATTGCTTCATCCCTGGAGAATGCCATCTGTAGTCATAGTCCACATGTAAAGGCATATTTAAGTATCATGGATTATGAGTGCATCTGTGACTGGAGAATCGGTAGTGTATGAAAACATTTTTGCATGAAAATATACCAAAATATACATTATTATACTTCCTCCAAAGTTTGCTAAATCTTTTTAGTTTGCAAGCAGTTGATTTTCAGAGTTAACAGACCTGGAAATCCCTGCTAAAATTAGCATAACATTCATAATTTGTTTTGGCCAATCACAGGCAGCTAATACATTGTATCAATCAGTTATGTCAGTTTGTGCAGGAAGGCATCATGTAATGTGTAGTCCATTGCACAAGGAAGCAAGGAGGGCATGTTGCTGTGTAGATCTCTACATTTTGAGTTTAAACCTGTACCCAAATGCAGTGTGTCTATTGGTAGGTACACTGTGCCTATATAAGCAGCTATGGGAGAGTGGAAAACCAGTTTTATTTTTAAATAAAATATATCTGTATGTGTATAGACTGACTCCATGTAATGTGTGTGTCTGATATAAGCAGCATGTGTTAGATTAGAGAAAGGAAAAACTTAGATTACCTTTAACTCAAAAATGTAGCTTAATCACTTACATAGATATAAAGTTCATCAATACTGCTATACATCATCAAACTGAAAACCAAGTGAAAATAAACAATTCTTAAAATTCATGGATACTTCACTGTTTAATAAGATTTATTTATATAACCAAACCACTCTGGCCAATGGCTGTTTGGAGCATCCTTTACTCAGCTGGTTATGCACGGACCAAAAATTACAAACACACTTCAAATGGCAATGGACTCCCTTTGTAGCAAAATAAAAATGTCCGCTTATTCCTTTGGTTTCTTTACACACTGGAGTCCCAGACTAAATAAAAAATGAATTGTATTATTGCCGTGCAGACTGTATATAAGCATGTTTAGGGAGCTTTTCATTTGTGGTATCATGAGGACCTGAGACTCCTATAAGCTGAATAAATCCTGCTGTGTGACTGACTCCTGCTAATATTCAAGTAAATAAATAGTTTGAGTAATGTAAAATGTAACCATGCAGCATTTAAAACCAGTCATAGAACAGTAAAACATACTTCAAATAAAAATAAAAGTTTGTATAGCACCATCAGTGTGCACAGTGCTTTACAGCGACAATGTTTTAGAAACAATTGAATGCAATAGAAGTGCAGTTTACCAGTAAGTTCCATAAATTCTGCCACTAATAGTTTACAGTTTTTTTCTGTAGTGGAAAGACCCCTATGGACATTATGTTACAAGTGTACTTTCACATTTATACTTGATTTTCAGTGCTCTGTATGATAGTGCAGAGCATTATCCGTTTAATTAGCTAGACCTCCAGCTGATGCAGAGTGTAAATTACTTTATCACTTCATTTCTCCAGTTACAAGTTCTACAAAGTGCTTTTGTGTTTACTTTCTAATCTGTGTAAACATTTGTTTGTCTTTCCCTGGTTCATCATTTTGGTGGTGATGATGTTCTAAGAGCATTGTTGGCCACTTAAGATTATTATATCACAAATTGCACATCAGTCTGCTCCTTTTGTTTTACACCTTCAGCCCTTAAGGAAGTTTATTTAATTTTAAAGAACATTAAAAACTGGCTGTTCATTGTACTAGCATTGTTTCTCTACAGTAAATAATTTTTTTAGATAAATACAATTGATGTTGCTGCTCCTGTACGCTAATATGTAACTCTGAGTGCTTCATGGGTTGGAGGGGAGGTCTAACTGCCCGATAATATTGCAGGTCTTTATTATAGCCACTACAGAGACACACAGGCAGATTGTAATTCTAATTAGCACATGAAAGTAGTGAATTAAAATGTGGGCCCCTCACATTTGCATATAAATATAACACCACATTATTGATTCACTTTAGAATAAAATGGATAACACAACATATAGCCATTTTTTTCACGTTTTTTAAGAATAACCTAAAAAAAGCTTGATTTTGGGCTAATTATTATTTATTACTAGAGAATTGCCCGTCAAAAAATTACGGCAATGAAATTGTAAGTGAGCTAATGCTGTTTGGTGTATAATAATGAAATAAATAATACATTAATAAATTAATATACTTTACCTATTTTGAAGTAATATATGCAGGAAGCATTCTGTTGAAGAGCTGACAATCTGTTTTGATGTTGCTGCAGCATTAGTGGTGTGGAGCTGCTGTGTAAGCGTGGTGAATGTGTGCAGTGTAATAGTGTGCGTGCCCGAGGCAAATCCGTTAGCGTAGCTGTGTACTTCCGCATTTTTCTAAAATGGCGGCAAATGTGTGGTATGCGTCTGTAGCGGAATATCCGTAGGTGTTTTGTGGTGTTTTGCTTGTTTCTTGTGGTGTTTAGAGTGCTGTAGCCTCTTTTTCGTTTTGTTCAGCAGCCATTTTTTCTCTCGCTTAGAGAATTTTTTAGTGTCTAAACTCTTTTATTTTGAGTTAAATGAAGATGTAACTTCATTTTTTGAGGGCCTGGATGCTCCCTCTTGATGTAGGTAAGGTTTTTATGTATGTGTTGTGTGTATTTATTGTGTTTTTTATTTTTTCATGTCCGCGGGTTGCGGACGATTTTTGCGAGGTCGTAATGGGTGTTAACGTGTCTCGTATGTTGTTTGCGTTATGACGTGAAGTTTGCGAGGGCCGCAGTTGCTGGCATGGAGCGCCGTCAGCTTCGCAAGGGCCGCGGCTCGCTACGCGAGCTCGCAAGCGTTAGCTACAACTCGTATGCTCACAACTATATATGTGATTATCCTTTACTTGTAATGCTCCAACATATTCCGTAGTGCTATACAGGGTAAATACAAGTCAAAAACTATTTTAACAAATTGCAAAAGAATGGAGGGCCCTGTTAGTGAGTTTAAAATCAAGCATACAAAGTGCTTTCCCAAAAGCACCTAAAAAGATTGAAAACTCGGACACTTACAATGTAAAGGATATGAGTGAGGTACAAAAAAAGTGTATTACAATAAATTGAGCATAGAAAGGCTGAAGGGGAAGCGCTTCTTTAAACAGATTACTTTTTAGTGAGGTTTTGAAGGATTTGAGGCAGGAGGATAGCTTAGTGGAGTCAGGCAAGGAGTTCTAAAGAATAGGGTCCGCACAAGAAAAGTCTTGAAGGCGGGAATGAGAGGAGGTGACGAGAGGAGGAAAGAAGTAGTTCATTAGATGAGTGAATAGAATGATTGGTTGAGTATTTTGAGATAAGATTAGAGATATAAGAGGGTGCATTATTGTTGAGGGCTTTATACATTGGAGTCATGATTTTAAGTTTTATACTGGAGGCTATGGGAAGCCAATGGAGTGACTGACAGAAAGGAGCTGTAGACACCATGGGCCTCATTCAATTGCGATTTCGCCAATTGAATAGGGCTCTAAATAAGCATATAGCATATTTTTTTTAAAGAAGTTTTTCGTTAGTGAAAACCTTGCTTTTGGATAGATACTTACTAACTAAAAACTTATTTAAAAAAAAATATGTTATGTGCTTATTTAGAGCCCTATTCAATTGGCCAAATTGCAATTGAATGAGGGCCCAAGAGTTGAGTGGCAGCTAAGTCTAGCAGAGGCATTTATTATGAACTAAAGAGGAGAGAGATTGGTGAAGGGGAGGCAGGCAAGGAGAGAGCTGCAGTAGTCGAGGCAAGATATGATGAGAGAGTGGATTAGCATTTTGGTTGTCTTGTGTCAGAAAGTGATATATTTGGTAGATGTTTTTTGGATGAAAATTACAAGATTTAGTGATGGGTTGTATGGGAGGAGTAGAAGCTGTGGAAGAGGGTCAGAAGATTACGAGCTTAGTTTTTGATATGTTAAGTTTTGAGTTTATGGGCAGACATCCAGGAGGATATGCTAGAGAGGCAGTTGGCAACTTGAGCTAGAAAAGAGGGGGATAAGGAGGTAGATTTGGGTGTCACCTGCATACAGATGACACTGAATTCAAAAATATTTTATTATGTTACCATGTGAGGATATATATATGGAGAAAAGAAGGGGACCTAGGACTGTACCTTGGGGTACGCCAACAGGGAGAGGTGAAGAAGAGGAGCTAGAGAAGGAGACTCTAAATGTTCAGTTTTCTACATTTGATATGAACCATGAGAGACCAGTGTCATGGGTGCCGAGATAGTGGGACAATTTGTATAAGAAGAGGGTGGTGAACTGTGTCAAAGGTAGCAGAGAGATCCAGGAGAATTAGAATAGAGAAGTGACCCTTTGACTTGGCTGTGACTTTAGTCATTAGTGACTTTTGTGAGAGCTGTCTATGTGGAGTGTTGGGACCTTAAGCCAGATTGGAAGGAAACAAATTGGGTAGATGATACTTTAAAGCAGTTTAGAAACCAGAGGAAGTATAGAGATAGGGCGGTTTTTAGATAGGGGTTTCTTAAGAATAGCTGTAATTATGACATGTTTTAAGGTGATGAAAACTTACCAGTGTTTAGGAAAAGACTGAATAGATTTGTGAGAGCTGGTATAAGTGTGGTAGAGAGGGGAATCGTCTGTAATGGAATAGGATCATGTGGACAAGTTGTAAGATGAGAGGTAAATACAAGTCTAGAGTCTTCTTCCTCCGTTACAGGATCAAATGAGTCCAGTATGGATGTGGAAATGGGGAAGGGTAAAGGCTGGTTGTTGTTGGTTTGTTGAGAGGAAGGTGAGCTAGTTACCGATATTTTCAATTTTATTATTAAAGTGGCTAGCAAAGTCTTCAGTCTATGAGATAGGAAGAGGCAGGAGGCATTAGAGGGCAGAGGAGAGTGTATAATGTGGTGAACAAACATTTGGAATTGGAGACCAAATTCAATATTAATGATGAGACGTAGAGCTGTTTGGCAAGATTGAGGTAATAGTGATAGGAGTGTAGAATAAACTTGTAATGGAGGAAGTCTGCTGAAGTGCAAGATTTTCTTCATAAGCATTCAGCAGTACGAGAGCACCCCTGGATCTATTGTTTTTACTATTTGTCTTACATGGACAACTGTGCATTCTTTGTTTGTTTTTATTTTATCAAGAAAAAATAATATTTTTACTTCTGAGATTAACATTTATATTTTTGAGAATCTGAATGTGCTTAAATTTATGTGATCTTTTTTTTTTTTTTGCTTTTCTGTAATGGTTATATATTTTATACTGGTGTACAGTTATATCAACATCTATATTAATACGAGCCATTCTTGTACATGCATATTATCCACTAATGACAAATGCAAGTCCTTTGGTATCACAAATGTGAAAAGAAAACCCTTTACCCAATAATTTTTTACTTTTCTCTTTTGGATCTTATATAACTTTTTTTTCTTTGGACAATCTCATAATTATTTTGAAGACATATACTTTTATTTGTTATACTTACTCCTCTTGGATGATGCATTCTTGTATAATTGGGAGTCTCATATTGCATCATTTTTACATGACCTTGAAAGGTTAAACCTGAGGTGCCATGTCTTTAGTCAGAGCAGAACCTAATTTTTCATTGGTTTTCCTTTAATCTACCATCTTATCAGCATGATCTCAGTCAATCATGCTGTACAGCACATGTGTGTAACTCCCTTCACTCCCACACCTTCTTGAGATTTCTTCCACCAATGGCAATGCTATTCTCCCTGTGTGTATATTGAACATGGCATGTATAATGTCACGCCAAGGTCAACCACTTGAAAATCTATTACTAGTCTTAATAATATGCTGATTATTCTCTTACCTGTAGAATCTGATATTCTGCTTTATGTTTTTTTTTTGCGATTGAACACAAACTTTATTGAAGTAAACCTATGTGACGATAAGGACTCCTCTGCCTTACTATTTCACACGAAGTCCTAGCTAGAGCTTCCTACGCAGTGACTAATTATTTTCTCTCAGGTGGCTTACACTGCAGATTTGCAGACACTGAGCATTATTAAGATGGTGACAACTATCTAATTTAGGTACTGTGTTGTAGCCTTTCCCTATTTCTATTCTGTAGGCCTGTCTAACCTCTTCTAGTTACATATACATCTTAATACACATAGCAAGACTTCTAGTGCCTATGTGACAACCACAGAAATATAATTTATAAGGAACTGTCATAGCATCTTACTAACACAATGTCCGCTTGGAATTACAATAACAATTTGGTCATTGATTTTACTTTTAAATATATTTGTTTGTCTGTTAATATCTAATTTTTAGATATAGCCTTGCATTTATGTAACATTTTATATTAGGCTTCATGATTGTATAATGCTCTTATTTGTAAATTCCTCAGTATATCATGAATATTTTAGTTCAGTTTATGTTGTGGACTGGTGATGGGCAACTAACACCATTCCACTAGCACTATTAACAGGTCCGGACTAAACAAAATCCCTGGTAAAGCACCTTGCATCCTTGACTGTTGATGACCGTCTATGTCAGATATTGTCTACCCCTGTTTCAATCAGAAACTAATATCATCTTTAGAATGAGAGCAGTATGTGTTATTTCTTCTTCATCCAAGACATTAAACATGTAAATAGTCCTTATTACAGCTATAATCACATTTATTGTATAAGTCTGTCAGGGAATTGCTGGTAGTTGTACAGCCAGATATCTCCTTTTATAAGATGTTTCTGTTTGTTCTCTAAACAGCATTCAGGTTTGCCTCACCACACTACCATATGCTCATGCTCTTTCATAGCTTTAACATATTTCTTCGGCCTCCTTTCTTGGCTTCCCCTTTGAGTAACAGCTTTTAATTGGCATTGCCAAGTTAATATAATATATCAAGGGATTTAACAATGTGCAGAAGGAAAGTGAGCGTATTAAAGGACACAGGAGATAGTATTACTTAATAGGCAGGGTATTGCTTTAATTCATAATGTGACCAGTACAGTAGGTAAGTAATCTAGGATAATATTCATTCAAACATGCTTCTAGACAGCTGGCTGTCTTTTATATGATTACAAAGTCAAACACCAAATATGGACTTGGATGTTAAAATGCTGGGATTGGACATATGTGTTTTCATGTATTGAACTAAATTTTCCCTAAATTATGGCCTTTACATGTGTCTATATGGTCTTCAACAGAATGATCTGTGCTTTTTATATTTCTAAGCAAAGTTGGAAACATTATATCACTTTATGTTGGTGTCATAGCTTCGTAATCCTTCAGTAAATACCAACAATATTTAAAGTTTGTTTATATATATATATATATATATATATATATATATATATATACCGTATTTTTCGCCCTATAAGACGCACCGGCAGATAAGACGCACCTAGTTTTTAGAGGAGGAAAACAAGAAAAAAAAAATCTGAATCAAACACATCTACATTACACACAAATATATATATATATATATATATATATATATATATATATATATATATATATATATATAGATACACATACATACATATACATACACACATAAATATACATATATATATATATATATATATATATATATATATATATATATATATATATATATATATATATATATACACATACACACATAAATATACATATATATATATATATATATATATAGATAGATAGATAGATAGATACACATACATACATACACATACATGCACACATACACATACACACACATACACATACACACACATACACACACATACATACACACACATACATACATACACATACATGCACACATATACATACACATACATACATATACTGCAGCATTTGGGAGCCCTTGACCCTCCCTGACCCTCCTGATCCTCCTGATCCTCACCTTTCTTCTGATCTCTGCCATCTTGATCTCACCCCAGCGCTTCCTACAAGCACTCCTCGTGTACTGCAGCGTTGCGTGTGTGACGTCACTAGGACGCACCGGCCGACGCGATGCTGGTAGGAAGCGCTGGGGTGAGATCAAGAGGACAGAGGCAGTGTGAAAATGTATATTCGCCGTATAAGACGCACCAACTTTCCTCCCCCAGTTTTGGGGAAGAAAAAGTGCGTCTTATACGGCGAAAAATACGTTATATATATATATATATATATATATATATATTGTGACGGGGTCTGCGTCCTGCTCTTTTACGTTTTTAGGGAGGAAAACACAGTAGGCTTGTCAGAGGCTTAATTGACTGCTGTTTATTTGTCAGCGCCAGTAAGAAGAAAACATACATATACTCAGCAATAAAACAAAATACTACGTAAACAGACTTACTATGACCTGAAACGCCCTGTCTATCCCTGAAGTTGCTACTCGGCCTGCAGGTAAAATAAACACTCCCCCACTGTCTCTTCTGGAAGGAGTAGCTTTCGCACAATAGCGCCACCTAGTGGCAAGGATACAGTCAGTCTCTTAAAAAGGTTGTATTGCCTCCTTGTGGCCTGGATACAGAGACCCTCTTCTTTCAGTTATATTGCCACCTTGTGGCCAGGATACACATCATCTCCTCTTTAGTTATATTGCCAACTTGTGGCCAGGATACACATCATCTCCTCTTTAGTTATATTGCCACCTTGTGGCCAGGATACACATCATCTCCTCTTTAGCTCTTTAGTTATATTGTCACCTTGTGGCCAGGATACACATCATCTCCTCTTTATTTATATTGCCACCTTGTGGCCAGGTTACACCTACTCTCTAGTACATCTGGAAGTCTCTTCCACGGTACTCTTTACACCTTCGTGGATGAAGCATAGGGCCCGCCCGTCTCTCCCGTATGCTTCACCCCAGGGACCCTTGAATATATAACACCACCAACTTGTAGTCACTTTACTCTTGAAAACTCAGCCTCTTCCCTGGGGCATAATAAGTCTTAGTACATTCCTTCTGAGGCCTCTGTCAGCTACACACACGCTAGGCCTTTAAGGCAACTCTGCCTGGGGATTCTCACTAATCCCGTCACACTTCTCTCTTCATACTCAGCCTCTTCCCTGGGGCATAATACGTCTGGGCACCTTCACTGAGAGGCCTCTGTCAGCTACACACACGCTAGGCCTTTAAGGCAACTCTGCCTGGGGATTCTCACTAATCCCTTCACTTACTTGGTGTCCTGAGGCTGTATTCACTCTTCCAGCTCACAGGTCCTGCGACTGCAAACAGCTCACACGACTTGCTGTTGTCCCAGTACTCCCAGTCACAGTAAATGAGGTGATCTCTTACAGGCTTGTTCACAAAACTTCACGGTAACTCCACACCGGATCACCTTCCAGCTCCACTCTGTGGCTTGCTCTGATGGCAGCACACAACCTGCCCAGAGCCTAGCCAGCCACACCCCCTTTCCATGTCTGCTTTCAGGCTTTTAAACGGAAGTTGCACAAATTAGGAGTTCTTCAGAAGTTTTAACTTTGTCACTCCTGTCAAGAACTCCATACTCCACTTGCTTGTTATATCATCTAAGGGCCAAACGGTCCCAATATATACTAGCGACTTGCCCGTCAAAAATGACGGGGCAATAAAATTGTAAGGCAGGTAATGCTGTTTGCCAGAGACATTAATTTTTTTGGTGGTGTGAGATTCTTCGGCGCTCATTGCGAGGCTCTTGGTTGTTGTATTTTTTTTTTATCAGAGGCGCTTTTGCTGTCATTGTAAGGTCTGCTTTTTGCGCTTATTGCAAGGCTGTCCCCTGGTGTAGTTTGTGTGCTATGAGCAGCGTTGGCGCTCGTTGTGAGGCGCGCAGTGAATGGCTTTTGTGTTTATTGCAATATTGCATGTTTTTTTTTGTGTATATGTATTTTTGTATGCTGATTAAATAATTAATAAATTAATAAATGAATATACTTCTTTGTAAGTAATATATGCAGGAAGCATTGTGCTGAAGAGCTGACAATCTGTTTTGATGTTCCTCCAGCATACAATGTAGGTTTGCAGTGTTGTGTAGCTGAGGTGTAAGTGTCAGCAATGTGTGCAGTGTGTAGTGTAAATAGGCTGTGTGCGCTATGGAAAGCCGTTAGTGTAGCTGTGTACTTCCGCATTCTGTAAGTTAGTGTTGTGAAATGGCGGCGAATGTGTATGTGGTACGCGGGAGTGGATGATTTAGCGTCCTTGCTAAAAGTGTATCTTGTACCTCATACAGCTTTTTGGAAAAGCCGTATGTGCTTGGTGGTGTTTTTCGGCTTTAGGGTCCTGTAGCCTCGTTTTTGTTTTTTTCTGCTGCAATTTTTTCTCTCGCTTAGGGGATTTTCATGTGTCTAAACTTGGTAATTTGGACTGAAATTGAGGTATAAGTTCACTTGCAGAGGTCCTGGGTGCCCCCCGCCCCCCCTTCCCCCTTTGCTGTGGTTAAGCTTTTTATGTCATTTTTGTGTGTTTATTATTTTTCAATGTTTTCAGCTGCGCGCAGTTCGGCCGTTAAGGTCATATCTTTGCAAGTTCATAATGGGTTCGTATTTTTTTGTGTAAGTCTGTATTTAGTCATTCCGTGTTCTGTGGGTGTTTGTAATCGCTTGTGATGCGCCGTAGAGCCTCCACCTCCGCAAATGTGGACTCTCGCCTGCAATGAGCCTTCGGCTCATTGCAGCCGACGTTGGAGCCTCCACCCTCCGCAAATGCGTCCCCTCGTTATTGCGAGCTCGCAAAGCGTGACGACGTTTCGTAGTTTTACAACTATTATATGTGATATTGTGTATTGTATATAGAAATGTAATTAAACAATGACAGGATTTAGTGCTGCTTTATTATAAACACATTCACTGTTAAAATTAAGATTTAGAAATAAAAAGCATAATTGTATGAGAAATTATTTTTACTATTATGTACCACTTCATAATCCCTGAGCCAAGTGAATAATATTTGTTCCAGATTATTCACTTCATGCCTGTAAATATTTGCCATTTTATTTATCACTTTTAATTGCTATTTTATTCCTCACCGCCACAATTTTCATTCACTATAACGAAACGTAAACTTACCAGCATCACCAGTTATTTTTAATTCACTGAAAGCAAAGCATTTTTTTCTCTCCCCAAGAACAATAAAAAATCCTCCTAGGGTACCAGCTGTTAAATGAGTGAGCTTCCATATTTAATAAATTCTATTAACAATACACCCCCATGTCACATTCTAGGTGAACAGGCCCTAATTAAAAGCACACACCATCTGCTGGTGCATGGCAGCAGGGTGGCAAACCACAGCCAGCACTCTCACTGGGACTGGAAATGTATTATGTATGAGCTGTGTCTGGAAAATGTCAATGAGCCCATAGAAAGCAGCCTGGAAGCTGTTTAGCACCATCTAATGGGCAGACCTGTAATGAAGCACTTTTTTCCTTGAAATTAAAGAAAAAAACTTACTTTGATAGCTTTTTATACTCTAGAAATAACTCATACAAGAAGTTAAAAAAAAAGTAGCTAGAGATTTATGATGATGATGATGATGGCTCTTGGATACTTGGATTTTATAATATTTACTAAATATTATTTTCTAACTATTGAGAATTACAAAAGGATTTCTATATATTCACTATATTCTGGCTTCCTAATTATTAACCTACTATGTATTTTAATAAATATTTACATTAAAAGAGGGTTTTTCATGGCATTTATGCTAGAGTAATAGCATTATGGCTGTCTTGAATGACAAGTAAAAAAAATATATATTATAAAAATATAAATAAACATGTAGTTTTGTAGATTATTTACATTGAATAGTTTTCAGTATTTTTACTGTTTGCTTGTTATATAAATTAATACATTTGTAACACTAGAATAGGCATTGATTGGAAAGGTAAATACACACCCCTGCCTATTTTTACATCAATTTCAGTTTCCAATACTTTAAAGTCCACTAAAAACTCTGTTTTAGTGTAAAAATGTGTTACTATATGTGACGATCCATGGGGTAGGGTCTATTACTGAGCAGGGCCACCTGCTATAGACTACAGGTTAAAGGTATATTAAAGTGAGCTGGGTTATTAATGCATCTGATAGAGGAGAATTTATAGTGTCTGAAAAAACATTCCAAAGTAAACGGTTAAACCGTCATCCTGAAGTTTGCTGAATTTTTTTGCATTTGCAAAGAGTTTTCTCGCAATGTTGACACCCCCAGAAATTCCCAGGGGACATGAGCATATCTTAGACAATGTTTCTTTTTTTGCCTGGGGATTTTGCAGACATACTCCGTTATCACCTGTGGTCTGCCCTACTGTGGGAAGTCACATGATCTCAGACACTTTCATTTCCTTTAGTGTAATTCCCTTCCTTTACTGAATATGTAAAGCTGTGATATAATTTATTGAGCTCTGCAGTGAGCGTTGTTTAACGCAGTGTTATTTCTTATGTTCTGTCTGTGAGCTCTGTGTAATCCTCTGATTGCATTTCTAAAGTTCTGTCTGTGAGTATTGTGTAATGCTGTGTTATAATTTCTATAGCTGTCTGTGAGACTTTTGTATAATTTATATTTTTAGAGTCTGTGACCATCTCAGCTTATAAAAAGGTTTGTGATATACTTTGACTGTCACATAAAATCAAACTATTTTTATTTGTGTTAAACTTTTCTTGCTTTATCATTGTTTTGTCTAAGCATAAGCTTATTTAGAGATTTATTTTTGTTTATTCAGGTCAGACCTAACTACTAGTCTCAGTAACTTCCGTGTGGTAGTGACCAGGACAAGTTAATTGCAGGGTGGAGATAGGATCAGTATTGCAATCACCAGGAGAAAATAAGAGAACAAACCATTTATATATGTCTCAGCAGTGAATTGATACATTTTTGCAAAGTCAGCAATATTTATAGGGGTTAGATACAGGGGGGTGTATACAATACAACAATGACAGATAGTGGCAGACAAACACATGGGGTCTAACAGCCTGGCATCCGGTCTAGGCCAACCTCCAAATACACATAATGCTGTCTCCATGTATAGTAGTCCAGACCTCAAATAGAGTACATTAACTTTATCTGGCAAATGATGGAACAAAACAGATTACAATACAATGGGGTGTTTATGCACATAGTCCAGTGGCTGGAGCCAAGCAGTCTGTCCTTTATGTTGGCTCAATGGGCTAAGATCCAGGAACTGGAAAAGAGGTCCGTGACACTATACAATACCACATTAGATATTTTTACTTTATGTGTAGGGCCAGTGAGCAAATTTTACATTTTATTTTGAAGTATTGATTGTAAGAAATTAGATATATTTATACCAGTTATTCTAGATTTGTCAGCCCCTATAGTCTTCTATATTTGTCCGATTCAGTATTCATCTGTCCCTCAGGATAGGATTAATGACTAATGACTGTGTGTATGTGTGTGTATATATATATATATATATATATACACACACAAACGAGAATCTCTTATGTTACTTATTTTGATAATCACTGTGTCTGTCTGTGTAATTGTGTGTTTGTGTGTTTATGATATGTTTATATGAGTGTACACTGCACCTGGCTACTGATAATTATATTACAGCTGTAATGTTTGTTTTGGTCATGTGTTGAATGGCAGCATTAATATGATATATCTATATTTATTTGAGCCTATATAATTGTGTACCATGCCTGGTGTAATTTTAATCTTAATCTGCCTTCTTTTTTATACGTAGAACGTATGCCATCAGAAGAATAAAAGACGCTTTCAGAGAAAAAAGAAATGTCGATGATTTTCATGAAATACAGACTTTGATTCACAGTGCTAAAGAAAACTTGCAAGTAATTCAACGGCAGGTAAGCACTTTTTACATGCAAATTTCCAAATTTCTCTACACTGTTACATTTTAAAAAAAAAATGAAGCAATGTGTATCTGACATTATCTAAGTATATTGTGCATGTGCTAAGCAAATACTACACAAAGACATTTTTGTGGGTACAATCTTTCATTTTTCACCTTAGTTTCTGAAACAGAAATATATTGCATAGCCTACCCATTTAAATAGGAAATAATGTACAGACTGTTAAAAGTCCATTAGATATGTCATCTTTAAAATAACTTGATACAGTTCTGTTAACATTTTAGCTAAAGCTGTAAGTAAACAAATTCTCCTCCACTAGTATGTATTGATGTGCACTATTTGTAGTCCTTAGTAACTCTGGTGCAGACTTAAAATAAACAAAATAAAAAATACCAGAAATACTTGGGTAGAAACTTGATGTGATTTAAGTATAAACAAATTCCACAAAGACATAACATACTACATTTTTATAATAAAATAGTAGCAGATTTTGAAAGGAAGAGACACCTCACTTTCTAGAGAAATCCACCCATCAAAATATAGGTGTTCTTGTTCTATGACTAACATTCGTGTCCAAACTGAGTAGGCCTATATCAAAGACCAATAATGTATTCACAGGAGCAGAGAATGTAGGTCCCAATCATTCCCAATTGTAAGTCACCTCTTTACATTCTACTTTGTATTTTATAGTATTCTCCTCCTCTACCTTTTTTCAGTGCAAGAAAGAAGTAGGCTTTGTCAGTAAGACTTCTATCTCTACTTATTGATCTCTCACTATTTTCATTTTTTTTTTATTACCCACCTTAATTATGGCATTCATGGCGTTCTCTCTTGGTAAAACTTCTATGCTCTGTATAATTTCTTCTTGTGTCATCAATCAGTGTCTGACTTAAAGGGACTCTAACCTAAATAAACAACTTGATTTAGGAATCATTCGTAAAGAGTATGAAAAGGTGGCTATATGTTGTGTTATCCATTGTATTCTAAATTGAATCAATTCTGAGAACTTCCATGTTGTTCTTGTTGCAGTAATATGCAAATGAGCAGCTCACACATATTAGCTGTTTTGTGCTAATTAGGACTACAGTCTGTCTGTACTCTTGGTGCTCTGAGCCCTCCATTAGCATACAGAGCTGCAAAATTGATGCTAAATATTACAGAAATTATTTACTGTAAAGAAAAACAACTAGTACAATGTATATCCAGTTTGTAATGCTCTTTTTAAATTAAAGGGATATGTAAGTTTGCTGTATTCTGAATACTTCTGATAGACAAGAATTAGTAGTGTATGCAAACATTTTTTTGCATGAACAAAAATGAAACACTTACATTGAAGTCAGCAAAATCTCTTGTAATTTCTGACAGTTGAACATTAGGGTTAACACCCTTACAACCCAGGTTAAATTAGCATCACATTTAAAATGATTTGTATTGGCCAATCAGGTTAGCTTAAACTTTTGAATTAACTCTGAGGACCTGTTTGTGCTGCAAATCAGCCTGAGATATGTAGTGTCACTGATATGTGCTATGTATTGCTGCTGACATACAGACAGGGAGCCGCAAATAGATAAATAGCAACAGGAGGTAAATAGTGGGTTAATATTGCACCCCTGATGCTGCATGCTGATTTGGGGGATCAGATGCCTGTGTAGACACCCCCTGGAGATGTCAGCATAATCATTAGAGGTGATATTAGTAAAAATATAATGTTTTATACGATATGCTGAATACATATAGGCTGCTTTTTGCCTATAAAGTGTAGAAATGTATTAATCCATAAAACTTTCATATCCCTTTAAGTTAACTTCATATTGGGATGACAGAGTCCCTTTAAGGTCCCACTTTTTAGACAGTTTCTTTTCCAGTGGCTTATCAAAAACTATAACCTTAAGGTGTATTTTTCTCCTGTTTTGGACTATCACCACAGAAACTTTTATTTCAGAATCTACTTTTTATTGTAATCACTTTAACCTTTCTTCACTATCATGTTAACATTTCCTTTTTAACACTGCCAAACAGCACATTATGTTTACTAATCACCTCAACAGATTGAATTCAATTGATTCCTTGCTGTTTCACAGTTCTTTTTTTTTTTTTTCCTCATGATTGTTTAACACTTCAAAGATAAATGGCACTATATACTGGGGAAGTTATTCTACATTTCCCACCACTGTATTTATTCTACTCAAACCTCCAAACCCTACTCTTGTTTCTTATCTGCTCTTTTCATCACGTTCCAGTTTGTAAATATGGCATTGGTTGTGCCCATATGCTGATATCACTGGTCAAACTAGTATTCTTAGCACTTCTCATGGCAAATTGTTATTATGGCGAATGTTTTCCTCTTACATCAGCACTTTCATAAACTAGCTGGGCACCTGAAGCTGCTGTTGAGTATATTAAGTCGTCCATCTGCACAGTGCCTATAAAACACATTAGTTTGATCAATGACTTCAGCATGTTTAGGTCTCACCTGTAGAGTTTTTGAAGGTGTTGAATTATATAGATGGAGTTAGAAGCTCAGCCTATCTTTCCTCCTAAATTAATCACCCTGTTGTCTTTTTCTAATTTAGTTTATCTGCCACTTGTTAGTACTGTACCCTTGATGGGTCTTTGTATGCACTACTTAAAAAAAAAAAAAACACCTTAATAATTTGCTAATTCAATGTAGCACCTAATATTTGTCATTAACATCACTGCTTAATGCAATGTTCAACTTTCTCTAAAAACCCTTATACACCACAGTTATGGTCACACTTTTGTGGACACCGTTCTCAATATTATCGACTACAACAAAGGTTTTTCTTTTCTTAGAAAAAAATGTTGAGAACTGAAACCAGTTATCAACCATTATATTTTAAGTATTATTTCACATGAACCCTGTCTCTGGAGTCCCTTATATTTACCCCACATCTCTTTCTCCACATTATTATAATAATTGATTTAGTTTTAATTGCTAGCACTATATAAAGAAGAACACATATAAAACATAAAGCATTAGTAACACAATTTACAAACATGTAACAGGAGTAAGACATACTTACTGTAGATATTTCATTTCCATACCACATTTATGATTTATTTGTATTTATAGAGCTCCATTTATTAACAGATGTTTATAATTGTAGCAGTACAACAGTGTTACAATCTGTATATGTGTGTTTTACATAAATAAGCAATAGGCTGTATCATAAAGAACTTTATCATTAGGGAAGGTGTGACCGTAGAAACAGCCTGACCAGAACTGGGGAGAACTATTAGCTGGTCTGTCACCAGGTTTCACTCTTACACCACCTGGCTGGAGCTGCCAGCAGATTGAAATATGGTCAATACCCAGGAGAATACATAACCTTATCAAAAGGGCTCTAATAATTGGAACATGATCCTTGGATATCAACAGGTACAGCCAAAACATATCTCCTCAACAACAATTCTTTATCGAATGACACATTTTCTGTTTTCTGTGTATGAAACACAATAAAACATCCACATAAATCCCCTCAGATAACACAAACAAATGAAGAAGCCAAAATGTAGCTCCATTTGGTGCTAGATGTTGAACCTTCGCTGCAGCCCCTAGAGGTTTTGCAGGCCATGACTATCTCAGTAGGATGCAACCACGAAACTTACAAAGAAATCCTACAGGAACAACTGATGTTCATATGGTGTTAATCAGAATCACTTTAATGAAAGGTAGATGCTACTTACCTTTGGACATTGTTTAATTAACTCTGAACAAAGCTACGGCCTCCTCCACAGCTAAGGCAGGGATGAGTCATATCCCAGTAACTGCTAGGATATGACTCATCCCTGCTTCCTGTATATGCTGTGTGGTGTTGCCATAGAAACTAACATAGTGCTATGTCTCAAATCTTTCATCTAACCGAATAAGCCAAAACAAATTATGGAGGGGGTGTTAATCAAAATTTTAAACTGTAAGAAATTACAATAGATTTTGCTAACTTCTAAAATGATGTGCACACTTATGCAGCCAGGGCCTTCTAGTTTTTTTTTTTTAAATTTCAATTATATTTCCAAATCTCTTTGTTTTTCTCTTGGATTTTGTGGTTGCAATGTCACAGATAGAAATATGTCTGAAATGAATTACCTTGATTTGTGGTTTTAAATTACAAAAACCTGCAGTTTCAATAAACGTGTGTAAACTTTTTATATGAACTGTAAATACACCTACAACTATATTATGAAAATATATATGTTTGGAAATATCATAATTAGGTAAAAAAAACAACTTTACAACTAGTTTATATTTAGAATAAAATAAATGTTGATGCCCCCGGCCCTTTCCTTTTGCCCAGTGCATGTATTGTTGTTACAAGCTCTCTAAATATTAGCACACCTCAGGTCTAAAGTGTTAAATGCAGGCAAGATGGAGTCCTCTGTATATAATCAAAACTTAAGATTTTATTTTAAATAATTTTTATGTTTATAACTTATACCTGCTAATGTTTGTTGCCACATACTTCAGAAACATATTAATTTATTTCTTAAACTCCAGTGTTCCTTTAATCATATTTTAACTTTCTTATTTAATCATGCTGAAGTCTGCTTCTTCATGCTTTTCCACTTCATTGGCTCTCTATAAGGATTGGATCTCTACTAAATGAAATAAAAGTACGAAAGGACATTCTTTTTATTTTTGGAAATCTAATGTTTAAATGGACAAGAACTATAGAAATGTTTGAAGAGTTCCCTGATAAAATCAAGATAAAATATTGCTGTCAATAATATAATATTCAAGTGAAAGTGAGGTGCTTAACACCCAATTGAATGTCAACACAATCTATAGGACATATCAACTTTATTGACTCAAAAAATATGCTGTATTAAAAAACATAAAAACCCAGGCAACCTTGTACACAATACTATAGGGATCAATATTGGAGTTCAATGATATGTGGTACAGTACAAACCTTGCAATTTCTTACAATTGGTAAAATAGGGCCTCTCAATGCAGAGAAAAATATAAATTAATAAATTAGTAAACAATGGAGAAGAGCCCAATTAACCACCCGTCTTTGGCAAAGCAGCTGAAGCTGTGAAACGCGCGGTTAGGCTTTAGTATAGGGTCCTTGTTGTAGGCTTGGTTATTTATGGCATTTATGTGACTTTAAGAACCTGGTTATTTCAGAGGTAGTTCTATTATATCCAACTAATGAGATTGTATAATTTAGTCACCTTGCTAGTTTATTGATATGCAAGCCTATGCTGTTCCACAATAATGGGTCTATACTGTTTTTAGAGTTTTTGTTTTAATCTAGCCCTAGATAGGTAACCTGGGAAATAAATGGGAAATAGTGCGTTAGAGCACACTAGTCTTTTTTTTGGAAGATATCACTGTTGTTTGTTGTGGTCAATGATTTTCTATTCTTTGCAATTTAGGTCTTTTTTTGTGTTTTAGCTGCAGGGCTATCAGTCAGAAATGGGGCATTAACATAGGTTTGCCCTCAGGTAGGAGGATCCGTGATGATGAAAGAGTTCTCTCTCTCCATTTATTACTGTTAGCTATATACTACTACAACTGACTTTTGTTATGATGCTGGATTAAGGGCTCTTCTCCATTTTATTATAATTGATATTTTTTTCTACATTAAGAGTCCCTATTATTACCAAATTGCAAGACATTGGAAAGGTTGTACTGTACCACATATCATTAAACTCCAATATTGATCCCTATAGTATTGTGTACCAGGATTTTTATTGTTGGCAACAATAAAATACATGAACCACAAGATACAAAATCTCTTTAGCATAAGTTGTTTAGAAGTTTGACCACCGTCAATATGTCCAGCAAGTCATACACACTTATTTTAAATCATCAAATAAATCATTAAATGGAATCATTAAATGGCCAGTGCACATTGAAAAGAAAATATATATACCTGTATTTGAAAACCTGGAGACTAACTAAGAGCATAATTAAGCAGGAAAAAGTCATACAGGTTGTTTTTAATTTAAAAGAATATATGAATGCGTCTGCTTTTCTCTATGGAATCCATGATACATTGGTTAAAGATGTGTGCAAGATATGGTTGCATTTCCTGAAGCAAGTGGCCGGTGTGGGGGAAGGGTTATAGTTGAAGGGGACCAGTGAAGATTACACCAATTGTATTTACTGACCACCGGGGTAAACCTTTACTCATAAGCAAGACGTCCTGGAGATTCCGTATGGAAATGAGCGCACACATACACATATAAGTTTTCCACACAGAGTCTCGTTTATTTGGTTACGTTTTGAGCTTATATAACAGATAGGATAATAATTCTCACATGTCAGGTTTCTCATTGGCTAATATCCAGTGCCAGGTACCAACCAATCAGGTGTAGTGCATGTGCCACAGAAAAAGTTCATGAGAGCAGTTCATGAGAGCAGTGCATAAGAATAGTGCATGAGAAAAGTGCACAGATCATCACGTACACATTTCTCTAGAACATTCTCAAGGCCTATGCAATTAAAAATAATTGGTAAAAAATATGTTTATAGATAACAGGTTTCAGGATTACATACTTTAGCTGTGAGAGCAGTTTCTATCACTGTCTGGTACCTAGGCACCTGCTAAGCTGAACAGAAACACAATTAACCCTTTCATTCCCCTCTTAGATCACAACGTGATCTTCGAGAAGAACTAGACTAAAAGTAGGAAAGCGTGGATTAATTGTTCAAAAACATCTAGAGCTGTAATAGTAAAATATAAAGCTCTTAACAAGTAATAGGTTAGGAAATAATAAAAGCATAATTAAAAGATACATATTTGAGAGTACGTATGCATATGTAATTATTGAATGGAATATATTTGCAGTCTAAAAGTGATACTAAAGTGAAAATACAATATACTGTAGTGGAAATATAATGTGTTCCTTCTTTATTTGATTGTGAAAATATAAGCTTTATGAAAATATAATCTTTGTAAAAATATAATATGTAATACAATGTGTAGGTAGAAGATTACTCAGAGAGAGTATATATCAAGGAGTTGTGTATATTCTGAGCGTTATTCTATCATCCGATTGAGTAGGGCTTTACAACAAGATACAACAATACACAAGAGGATAAGAGCACATATAACCACCAGAAAGATTATGAATATCTTCTGACCTAGACTTCCCATCCATGAAAACATGTCTTCCCATATACTACCTTGGAAATCTCGCAGACGGTCAACTATTTCTTGAGTGTTTGCTAAATCTTTAGTGATAAGAGCAGAATTATCATCAACGTAGGAACAACATTCATTGCCTATGAGAGCACATACTCCTCCCTTAGAAGCTAACACATAGTCTAAGGCCATTCTATTCTGTAAAGCTACCATCCTAATCTGCACTTGTTCTTGATTTAACTTTTCAATGGCTGCAGTAGTACTATTCAGGGCTTTTTGCACAAGTAAGGAAAGAGCAGATAACTCAATTTGCAGATTAGCTACACCTACATTAGGAAACATGACACTTACTACATCTGTGAATTTTTCCAACTTGATCTCCCGTGTGTATCTCTGAGGTTTCTTGGACGTCCCTCAGGGAGAGTGGGAGTATGGTAGACATGAGGAACTACTTGTCCTAGGTAACAACAGCCAACCCAATCTAACGGAAGCCATCTATAAGCGTTCTTACCACAAATGAAATAAACATCAGTAGCTGGGGAAGGTGGCATAAGGTGAAAGAGATTAGATAATGATCTGTTGAATTGATCACACTTAGTTGTATTAGACCAGTATGTAGCTAGTCCTTTAAGTAAGTGATATACATACGAACATCCAGGGCCCATACAATCATAAGGTGCACAACTTTTATGTAATTTTCCTAGTGTGCTACTAGAGGTGGTCCTATTAAAGATAAGGGTAGTGTTAGTACATGTGGACCATCCCACCTTTGTTCCATTCCCCTGGGCCCGAAAACAGTTGTAACCTTCGGTAGTGTATACTAACCTAAAAGAGACACTTTTATTATATTTGGAAGGAAAGTATGTACGGATAATCTTCATCTTTAGTGAGAGGCTGAGAGCGGTAGCAGATTGGACATAAGTAAAGAAATTCCAGTTATAAGGTTGTGTACTATCGCTAATATACATGTGCTTTTGAGTAAAATTCTCTGCAGGTAGACCAAATAGAGGCATCCCCATTTCTCCATGTGTAGCAATATGTGAGCAAACCCAGCAATTAGAAAGATTAAAAGAGTGAGCAAAGCCTTCTAGTATTGAAACATATGTGTTATGTTCCCATGGGTGTTTTTCCTTATCACTATATGAATATACTGTGTTATTAGGCAATGATCTTCTGGTTCTATTATTAAAATCAATATCAGTGACATTGTGTTCATTACAAATGGATCTCAATAGTCCCAGTTCTTCTGGATCATAATAGCAGTTAAGGACTGTCCAGAAGGGAAAAAAGATCAGGAGCATAATGCTCATCATCAAAAGGAAGTTCTTCGGGTACAGGAATAAAGTTGACATCATCATCATCGCTGTCTTCAGTCACTGGTCGGGAGACTTTGTCACCCGCTTCACCCCTCTTTGGACACATCTTCAGTCGTGATGCGTGAATCCAGATGTCCTGTGCGTCGGTGAGGACGGCTGTCCTAGTCACTGCTATCACAGTCGTCGGTGGTCCGAATGGGAAGCCTCCCTTCTTTGCTTTATTCAGCTGTCGGACACAGACGAGGTCACCTGGCTGGAAAGGATGTGTTGGTTCCTGTGATGGTAAAGGCAAGCGAGAAGACACATCACCATAGATGCCATTCAATTTATCAATCAATTGTTTCACATATTGTTCTCTTATAAGATTAAGATCTCCTGGCATAATTACAAGTGGATCTTTTACCCAAGGAGTTGGAAATGGTATTCCCATAAGAATCTCAAAAGGAGACAATTTGGTAGTTTTATTAGGAGACATCCTAATCTCTGCTAGTACAGCAGGTAAATATTTTTGCCAATTAACCCATGTACCTGCAGTGGCCTTTGTAAGTTTCTCCTTAATAGTGCGGTTCATTCTTTCCACAATTCCTGAACTCTGAGGATGGTAAGGGATATGGAATTTCCAGGTTATCTGTAACCACTGTATCAATTCCTTAATTACTGCGCTGATAAATGCTGGTCCATTATCAGAGTTAATTTGTAACGGACATCCATATCTCTGTATAATTTCAGTAGTCAAAATTTTAGCTACCTTCTTAGCATCCTCTCTTTGTGTTACAAAGGCCTCAGGCCATCGGGAAAACTGGTCCACTATCACCAAAAGATATAATTGTTTTGATCCTGTCTTTGGGATATGAGTAAAATCAATTTGTAGATGAGTGAATGGAGCTGTAGGTGGAGGCAAATGATCATGCTTTGCTTTATTTGGCACTGTAGAATTATTCTGCAAACATTGTACACATCTCTGTATGTATGTATGACAGTGCAGCATCATATTTCTGATGCAAAATGATTGTTGTAACTGTTGCATGGTAGTTTTAACTCCTTTGTGTCCTACCCGTGTGCCTGTGCTATGAACATAGGGGCACCACTCTCAGGTATACCTATCCTCCCCTCTTTTGAGAAAAGACCACTATTGTCTTTTTCCAAACCTTGTGATTGCCAATATGATAAATCTTCTGGTGTGGTAAAACCTTGTAACTCATTGAAAAGAAGGTCAGATGGGTAAGACGGGGCTTGGAGAATAGGGTAAGTAAGATTAGCAGAAAGTGTTTTAAGTGCAGCTTCTTTAGCTACTTGGTCAGCAAAGGCATTACCTCTGGAAACAAAGTCATTGCGATTCTTTGTACTTGCTATGTGTTATCAGTTTTACTAGTTTCGTTTTCAGTGTACTACTGAATCCAAGGGGGGGGGGGGGGTTTGGGGGTGGATTGCAGCTGCAGCTTGTGTTCTCTCTGTCAGTCCTTCTGCCAGAGCAGCTGAAGGGGGGGGGGGGGGTAAGTCAAGTCAAGGGGGATTGCTTTCTCTACGGCCACATCACAAGGGGCCAAATGTTTGGAGACACCCCAGCATCCCCTGGACCGGAGTAGGGACTACTTTGGAAAATAATGCAACGGGACACATACTACCTCCGTGATCTTGGGCACAGACCGCGGCCATGGTTTTACAGTTGTCCCTTGCATACAAATGAAATGGTTTACAATAATCAGGTAGTCCTAAAGCGGGGGCCTGCATAATGCTAACTTTTAAGGTCACATAAGCTTCAGTCACGCCTGGAGTCCACTGAATATGTTTTGGGCTGTCCCCCTTAGCAGCCGTACGTAAAATGGAGTCATAGTGAGCATTCAGGGATCCATTGTCTGCAATAATCAATCATCAACATGTGTTGCCCCCATTTGTATTTTGTTTTTAGTTACCTTGTGACCTTCAGCTGCAAGGTGCTGTAGCAAACTGAGTGAATCCTGTCTATTGGCTTCCCCGTTAGGAGTACACAAACAGTAAGTCATTTTGACGTACTGAATGGGGACAGAACCATGACACGGGTCCATGACCGCAAGGTATTGGAGCACCAGTGAGTAAGCAGCTGGTGAATCCACGTAGCCTTAGGGGAAGACGGGTCCATGTTAATTGGCGCCCATCAAAAATTAAAAAAACCATAAGTAGTTGTGTCTCAAAGTCCAATGGGACCAAAAAGAATGCATTTGATAAATCAATAATAATAAATATAGTGGCGTCATGGGAAATGGCCGTAATGAGAGCAGTGATATCAGGGACAATCGGGGCAATTGGGATGACTAAGTAATTAATTGCCCTTAAATCCTGGACAAATCTAAAGTCATTGTCACGTAATGGAAGGGACGTTAGCCCAATTCCATCCTGACTCTGTATCAGAGTCTAAAAGTCTGTATAAGAAGTCTGATGTCAGTCTGAGTCATGGTGTCCTTGACACATTCACTTCAGATACATCATATATGTAGAAGGATTAATTCGGGGGTTAAGGGCTGCCTGTTTTCTCTTTCCGTATTTACTATTTGCAATCTATTCAAAAACAAACTCCAATTTGGATCAAATCCACATACAAAATCTCTCTTCCAAACCACTTGCTATTTCCCTTTTTTTTTTTCGTACTTAACTTACAATAATTCCCAACTAACACTTCCTGAGACATCTCCACAACCATTTAACTACAAATACTGGAATCCACCTTAAAAAGTTCATCAACAACAACATTCCATACACATGACAGTTTTCTTATCCAAACTAAATACGACCTTAAGAATTTTCTGCCGGGAGACAGAATTTCACAGCTTTTTTTTTTTTTCTTTTTTTTTTTTTTTTGGGACACGGAGATAAGTGTTAGCAAGCATTAAAATAGAATAAACACACTGTCTTACACTTACAAACAAGATAGACCATTAATCCTCCACTGTTACATATTTCTGGAAAAAGATTTCCTTTTTTTTACATATATGCCGGCTTTAGAAATATATTTCAGTGGTGGACACAGCCTTAAAGACACAGAGGAAAATTCTCTAACCTGCATTTATCAATTGTATTGCAAAGAAAAGAAAGTACAGCTAACACTCACAAACTTATTTGCAGCAAAACACAAGACAATCCATCTACTTTATAAACAAAAGCAATCAGAATATTATATAAATGTATGTAAAGAAAAAGTTCCTATTTGTTTTATTATCCCTTATCTCGTTTGCTCTTTTGTTAAAGGGAAGTCAGTTGTCTCACCACTCAACTTGACTGTGTATATTGTGACTGCGACAGTTGCCCACGGAACAGGAGTGGCTGTTAGAGTCCAAAGACCCCGTCAATCCATCAGAAGTTCACGCTTGAGCAATGTCACAGCACAATATCCCCTCGGTAGCTTCAGTTAGTAATCAATCAACCCACAAGAGTGGCTGCATGGAACTAGAATAGTTCCTGCAAAACCATCAGGTGTAGGAGAGCGTTAACGGCTTAAGATCACAAAGAGAAAAATACCTCCTCTCAATACAGCGTTGCAATACAGCACAATTTTTCCTTAAGCAAGCAGAAGCTTTAAACCAGCACAGCAATACAGCACAATATATTTAAGCAAACATATAAGCAGCAGTATTTGAGTATAGGTACCCCGGTAAATCAAAATTTAATTTTATAATTTTCCTGATTTCTACCAAAGAAATCCCATAATATCCTGATTTCTACCAAAGAAATCCCATATATAACAGCGCTGTTTGTGCTAAAAGCACGTAAGGTCTACCAAAGACCACCTGAAGTCTGCCAAAGACTTCTCAAAGTCTTACCAAAAGACTTTCAGTCTACCAAAGACTGTCCTTAAGTCTTACCAAAAGACTTTCAGTCTACCAAAGACTGTCCTTAAGTCTTACCAAAAGACTTTCCATAGGTTCCCCTAAGTAATCTAGTTGGACTTTAGGATAAATGAGGGCAAGAGAATAGGTCTTAATAAAAGACACTTTCTACTCACCTCTCAGATGTCCTGTCCATCCCACGTCTCTGACACCAATTGAAGGGGACCAGTGAAGATTACACCAATTGTATTTACTGACCACCGGGGTAAACCTTTACTCATAAGCAAGACGTCCTGGAGATTCCGTATGGAAATGAGCGCACACATACACATATAAGTTTTCCACACAGAGTCTCGTTTATTTGGTTACGTTTTGAGCTTATATAACAGATAGGATAATAATTCTCACATGTCAGGTTTCTCATTGGCTAATATCCAGTGCCAGGTACCAACCAATCAGGTGTAGTGCACGTGCCACAGAAAAAGTTCATGAGAGCAGTTCATGAGAGCAGTGCATAAGAATAGTGCATGAGAAAAGTGCACAGATCATCACGTACACATTTCTCTAGAACATTCTCAAGGCCTATGCAATTAAAAATAATTGGTAAAAAATATGTTTATAGATAACAGGTTTCAGGATTACATACTTTAGCTGTGAGAGCAGTTTCTATCACTGTCTGGTACCTAGGCACCTGCTAAGCTGAACAGAAACACAATTAACCCTTTCAATAGTGTCAATTTAAATTTTATCTAATTGTCTGAACAAAGGCTTTCTGTTCCTTCCTTCAGCTGTCCTCCCTCCTATACTCATAAATATAAATGTGGTCTTCAAATATTCCGATTTTACCAAAAAAATATGTTCATGGCTTACACAGCAGCTAGTATTGTTAGTTTGGAACATAATTGACAATTTTTTTTCTTGAACTGCAGTGGTCCTTTAAGGAAATTAACTTTGTATTTGTTTTTCAAAACATAAATCTCCCAAATTATTAAATATTCTGAACTTATAACGGAATTGAATACAAATCATCATTATGACTATTTTATATCAAGCTAACCAGTTGTGAATCAATGCAAAAATCATTACAATTAGGAATGTTGGTTTTGTCAGCCCTGAAATTAATTTTTCTGTGCTATGTTGTTTTTTTGGGATCAAAATAATATGAGTCAATTTGAAATAGAAAATGGTTTTAATATGTTATTGATACTTTAGGGCCAAGGTATTTTAATTATACATAGTAAATACATGAAGGGTCTTAGTACCTTTCTACATAAACCTATTATAATTTATTCAGTAATTGGCAAACCAGGCTAATTTTCCTGAAGGAATAATGCAGAGCTTTTCTGAAGCCATTAAACTGTGAGTGTTACTGAGAGATTCATGAGGTTAACAAAGATTGTGCACACCAGTATTTTTAGAAAAAACTGTACAAAATATTTAACAAACTAAATAAGGCCCCTATGCTAATCGAGCAATGTAATTTGCTGTATACCCGTAAATTGGCGGCGGAAGCTTTTTTCTCCCTATGTTACATGTTTATTGTAATCTTGTCACTCGCAATATTACGGCACTTAGCCCGCATGTGTAAATCCTGCCTTGTCCACAAGAGATTTCAGTGTAGGAAGTATGTGCTCACCAAGTATGTTACACCAAAACCAAGCTTTATGGATGAGAAGCGGCTCTAGGAATCAATAGAAAATCACAACATCATGATTATTATAATGAGTGAGAATATATAGGCATTGCATTAGAACATTTGTTCCTAGTCCACAGGGTTTCCTAATATGCATTAACCCATTGAGTACTGGTTTGTGTGTTATCCTGGATGTTGTATAATGAAAATGACATAATAATGCAATATTTGTAATTACACAAAAGTGTTGTAATGGACTGTTAAGTGTCTTTCGACATTTCATCATTTTCTATTGTTTTTTTGGTGCAATACTGTCTCTTTAACTGCTGTTGTGGCACCTCACAGTGGTATTAAATCCATTTCCAAGTGGTCTTCAGTACACATAATTTTTTTTTGTAGTTATGGCACTGTTTTGTTAGGAGAGTGATCCTTAAATTCTTATTAACATAGGGTTTGGGTATAATCTCTTGTCAGTGCAGAAATCAATGGAGATTTGTGCTGTAATTTTCAGCTCCAGCTTGCAACAGTCACTCGTAGCAGTTCTCTAATTATGTTTCCGGATGGGTGATTAACATTGCTAGGGAGATTTACTTTGCTCTTAAACATGGTGTAATCTGCAATATATGGGATTAGCATGGAGGCCTGAATTAGCAACTATGGACGCCATGTGCATTAAAGCATTTTTAAAATCAGTCTTAATTTTACAAGGCTCTGCAAGTGCATGGAAGCTGCCATAACTATATCTCGTCTTTATTGCAATACATGAGGGGGCAATTACAGAGCAGGACAAATATGTTTGCAGGATTATTTGTGTCTGCCTTCTACTGGAAAGGTGTGGGAAAATGAGGAAATGTCATTCTTTCCCCCGCTCTTCCCTCCAATCCTAAATAGATGATAAAAGTTAACAGACCACACACAGCCTTTGCTCTCCAATCCAGAAGGAGAAATGGAAGACACCAGTATAGAAGCCCTTAATTACAAGTAGTCTGGTAAAATTAAGTTTTTCTCTAAAATGTATTTTACTTAAGGCTTACACAGCTGTTAATGTTATTAGTTTATTACATAATTCACAAATGTGACAGTTTTCCCCATAATGCAAATCCAGGCAGCATAAAAAAGAAAACAATTCTTATATAGTTAATAAAATGTTTAGTATTGGTTATTCCTTGGAAATGATAGTACCATAACGTTACATGGTGATTGCCATGGTAATTATCTAGGGATAGACTGTTTAATATACCTTCTAACATTATTTTGTGGGTTTCTGAATATGTTGTTTAGCAATTTGCATGCCTCTGCCTTTCTACAAAACTTTCTTTTGGAGATTTTACAGCTTTGAGTAAAATTTAGATCTGAATCATCCCAAGCACTTTGTGTTAATATTCTGGTCAAGTTTCCATTTCTGAGAGTAGTCTAGTGAGAGCAATTGCATTGAAAAATAATGATATTTGATTTCGGCCAGTTTGAGTCTGGAAAACTATAATTTATAATAATCGAGCTTGCTACATAAACTTTAAGAAGACAAATAGATGTGTTGTTATATGCCAGTATAAACCCCATGGTCCCATTTGTATGGTTGCTGTTTTTTTTTTTGGGTGGAGGGGGGTTGAAATAAGTCAATATGGTGTGCAATTGTAACCATATGCAAAATGAATTTCTAATGTGCTCTTCCGTAAATAGATGATAGAGGTTGGTTACCTTCACTGCTCTGCTGGGAGAACTGTATTAGAATGAACATGGAGTCTTGTTAAGTTCTATATCTGTGTATCTACTTTTTTATTTTCGACAACAAAAAAACAAATGCACCAAAGATTTGTAACAAAAATAAATAAATAGCTGTATGTTTTTATTTTACCCTTTCATTGCTGAGCCTCTTTTTCATTCTGATACGGAATCCTTTTTTTATCACATTCTCCTTTTTATCATCGATTCCAGTGTTTTTTTTTTTTCTATGAGTTCATCACACACTAAACTTTTAAGTCATTTGTTTGTGGATATACACTGTCATGGGGGAAAAAAACACTGTTTAAGGAAGGGAGGAAGTGATTTTTTTTTTTGTTACTGTAATTTCAATAATCTTAACCCACTTAGATTATAAGATCTTATGAGAGCTCTCTAAACCTTCTTCACAGTATCTCTTTTAAAGGATGATGATAATAATAATTATTGCAAATATTGGTGTGTGAGTGGTTATTTGCAAACCTTACCATAAAAGCTTTTATGGGCCCATATTAAGAATTGGTTCACCTTTTCGAAACACCAGAATTTAGGAGTACTCCAAATTTTCTATTTATAAAATGATTTACTGTTCATATGTATACAGTATTTTTTCTGTATGTTAAAGGGATATGTAAGTTTGCTGGATTATGAAATCATCTGATAGAGAATTAGTGGTGTAATTTCTGACAGTTAGGGTTAACACCCTCCAAACCCAGGCTAAATTAGCATAAAATGTAAAATGATTTGTTTTGGCCAATCAGGTTAGCTGAAACTTTTAAAATTAACTTTAGGTTCATGTTTCTGCTGCAAAGCAGCCTGGGATATGTAGTATATAACTAATATGTGCTATGTATTATTGCTGACATACAGACAGGAAGCTGCAAGGAGATTGTCTGAGCAAGCAACAGCAGGTAACTAGTGGGTTAATGTTGCTCCCCTGATGCTGCGTGCTGATGGGGGCGGGGGGGGTTGGAGTTGTGCTGCATTCATATAGGCCTTTTTTTTTTTTTGCCTATAGAGTGAGGAAATGTATTAATCCACACAAGTCATATTTTCATTTCTTTAGTGGAGCTGGTTCCTTGACCTGGGAAAATAAACTAGTCAGAATGATAGTACATAGTGATAAATAGTGTACCTTTTGATTTTAAACACCACCATGTAAATCTCTATGACTGCATTTTTAGAATCAATTCTCCTGTCCAAAACACCATCAATTAATAATTCTTCCAAATAAAAAATAGCCATTGAAAAATTGACAGGTGCTGACAACAATCATGGCATCTGACCTCTTTCTTAAAAAAAGGCTCCTGTCTTCTTTCATTTGGGGGGTTTCATGGTAGTCTATGATTGGGTGGGAGTGGATATAATGATAATCGTGTCAGGACATGGCTATTGCCATGGCTACAAATTGATAGGTAGGAGTTCTCTCATTTAAAACATGAGCTTTCTTTCTTCCAAATAAGGGTGCTATTATCCTCAGATTATTATTACATGGGATATGAAGTGACTCTCTTACAGATACACTCCATAAATACTCTATTTAATAGTGGTGGGGGTCAAGTAATCACCATGTTTATATCTAAGACCGCACTTTTGACAGAAGGGACACCACTCTTAAAAGAGCAGTCTCCTACTTATGTGGTGTTTGGCGAGGAGAAGTAGGGGCTCATTTAGAAGAGAGCAGTATAGCCAAAGCCTTTGACAAAGTCATATCTTTGGTGAAATGGCCCTTCGGCTATACATTTTTTGGCTCTTATTGTCCACATCCTTTTTTGTATAAGCTAATAATCACTTGTGAAGTTCCCTAATTTGGGCATGGGGGTTTGTGACTATTTGGTCTCCCTTGTTTGTTACAGCCTATAATTGTGTCCGTGATAGTAATCATAGGTTTGGATGATGAGCCTGTTTGATATATCTTTCTGATGTTGTTTTTATTATTAGAGTGGCCTATTTTGTTTTTGTGGGTGTATTTTTATACCCAATAGGTATTGAGGTTCTCTTTTTATTACCTATTATAGATATCTAATTTATTAGGGGCATATCTTTGAGATCCCCTATAGAAGGAGGACCCAATGAGGTCATAGGCCTACTGTCCTTGCTTTCCCTTTTTGTTGAAAATCTCTTCTTGGTATCCTAGTTGTGTCACTCTATTTTATAGGTGGCTTAGATTTGTTTAATAAAGGTTTATTCTAGTACTCTGTATTGTTTTTTACTTTTGAGAAATCCACTTCCCCCATAAATGTCACAATGGTCAAGTGCTCTCCATTTTTTTTTTTGTGGTCACTTGAGCATTATATAATTGAGACTGCTCTTTTAAAATAATTAAAATAATAAAAAAATCACACACATTCAAACACTTCTCTTCTGGAAGACAGACACTTAGACATTCAGGTTCCCGTAAAGTAGAGTTGCCTCTGCTTCTACACTGATATGAAGGGATCTCTGCGGTTAATGTATGTATTTAACATCATCTTTCTTCTTTATTATATTTTATTTATTTAATGCACTGCTGTTATTATTCATAAAAAAACATAAATAGGCACTGTCAAACTACCATAGAGAAAATGTGCTATTAAATCAAATATATGATATTCTGTTAGAGCGCAGTACGGAGAGTGGATCAATAATCTGTACCAAAGCAACTTGGAAGAGGTTTTGACAATTGACTGGGTAACAGTTTCTATCTGTGAATGGATTAATGGACTATAAGTGCACTAGCTACTTGCCCATCAAAAATGACGGAAATAAAATGTTACGGGTGGGAATGCAGTACCTTTGGCGCTCATTGCATGGCTCGCAATGAGCGCATTGGGGGGTAATTGCAAGCCTCTCCCCCTGTGTAGTTTTTAGGCCTGGTGCTTGACTGTTACTGTCTTGGTTTGTGTTACTGCCTTGGGTTAAGTGTTAGTGTCTCGGTTTAAGAGTTACTGGCTTTAGGTAAGTGTTACTGCTTAGGGCTATTGTTTACGTCCTTCGGGCTATTGTTTACGTCCTTCGGGCTATTTTTACGTCCTTGGGCCTCGTTTTTGTCGTTTTGCATTTTTTCCGCAGCCATTTTTTTTCTCGCTTCGGCTATTTTTCAATCGTGAAAAAAGGCAAAATATGCCTCAAATTAACTTGCAACCTCACTCACAGGCTCCCTGGCTCTCCCCCTTTGCAGTGTGGGTAAGTGAATTTGTGGCATATTTGTGTGTTTTTTCATGTTTTTCCAGTTCGGTGGTTGGGCCATTAAAGTCGTATTTTTGCGAGCCCCGCAGTCCATCTACGTGATTCGGGTCCTAAGTCATACAAGCCATAATTTTTGCCAAGTACTGCGTGTCTCGGGATGAACGCAATCTAAGTCCCGCGTGTCTATGGCTGCAATGAGCGCCATTTGCGCTCATTATAGCCTAAGTCTCGCGTGCCTAAACTTTTTGCCTCGCTTTGTGAGGCTCACAGTGCAATGAGCTCCTTTGGCGCTCATTGCAGGGTAAGTTCCATGCCTTCAGCGCTCATTGTAGCTTAAGTCCTGCCTTGTAAACGGCTCACCTCACTTTGCAAAGCTCACAGTTGCGGCCCGCAGCCGGCCTTGCAAAGCATGACAAACCCGCAAACGTGACCAATGTTCTTGAACTAACAACTATATATGTGGTTGTGTATGATGCAGCATATATATGTACACCAGCAAGGAGAGACTAGGACATGTTCAGCTACACCCTTCTTACTATAACTGTGAAATTGTTTACTTGTGTTATTTACCTTATTTAAAATATGAGCTGCCCAAATAATAGTAAAGATGACAGTAGTTATTTATTTTAAATATTTTTATAGCATTCCAATCTGTCGTTTACGTCATCTTAGAGTTTTGTTGATTGGAAGTACAAAGCTTAGCACCAGTTTTTTTACCAACACAGTCGCCATTGAAGCATGTTTGCTGATATAGTATAGTATAGTATAATCTAGTAGTATAATCTAGCGGTGCCAACTTCTTTTATGAGGCGTGCCATATTGTATTAGACTAAAATACTGGTGGGCACAATTCTTGTATACCCGTTTTTACCATATTGGTCTTTGTAATTTGTACTCTGTGTGCCTTATTTAAGGAATTTCCATCACTTAACAGATTTGTATAGGGAGAATGGTTGATCAAGTTTTTAATTAATACTGTGGTCAATTTATGTCTCAAGTCACACTGGGCTGCTAACAGAGATTGAATTCTATTGATAACTGCACCCTTGATCCGACTATAACATTTAACTTGATTTCTTACGATCTAATTATTAATCATCTGCTATTTCATTGTCAGAAATCTCTTATTTTTTTAAATGTACTTTGCACTTTGTGTAGGTGCCATTTTGGGATGGTTTGAGTAACAAAGTGTACTGGTTTTATGTACTCATTGGGTCAACTTCCTTGTATCCGTATACACCTTAACCAGTTGCTGCTATTCAGTATTTACACTTACTAGATACCTGCTTAATGGCTTAGTGGATAGGGCATCAGCAGTAACGCATTTCCCTGCTATTAAACATTGTCAGAGTTTGTATCATACACTTGTACTGATGAGAGATTCAGGGAAGGCTGTGACTGCTCTGCTGCAGCTTGTCTTTTCTATAAGCTGTCTCAACATATCTAGATAAATGATTAAGCACCATGAATGAGCTCATTGGATGTGTGGCTAGATCTCCATGCTTATTATCTTTTTAGTTTCCTTTGTAGATGCCTTCAAGTGCTATTTAAGCACTAACTATTATGCAGATAATTACCAATTGCATGAAAAGTTTTAAAAATTAAAGTAAGTTTCAACGTTTTCAAAACCTCTATTTCATGAAGCACACCATCTTTGATGAGTTTCATGTTTTGATAAGTTTTAATACGACCTAAGTAATAATAATTTCTTCTCTCTCTCTCTCTCTCTCTCTCTCTCTCCCTCTCTCTCCCTCTCCCTCTCTCTCTCTCTCTCTCTCTCTCTCTCTCTCTCTCTCTCTCTCTCTCTCTCTCTCTCTCTCTCTCTCTCTCTCCTTTTAACCTCTCAATAAAAAATACAAAAAACATTTTCTCTACTTAAATGGACTCAGTGAGAGTAATTTGGTACCTAAGATAATAGTGGACTTGTTTCTCCGCCCACCATGAGTTTTCTTAGAGGAATTACATTTACATATTGGTGTTGATGGTACAGGAAATCATGCTGGCATTGTATAAAATCCCTGCATTTGTCAGGTCACTGCTAGGAGAGAGCATTTTGCCCATTCCTTTTAAACATCTAATTAAATTCCTTTCTGAAGAAACTACCATCTTATCTCTATTCTCCTTTTTCTTCTTCTTCTTGAACATCCTGTCATCAATCATTTACCTGATTTCCTATCTTTTAAGGCCTAACTGCACCCCTGCAATCCAACATACAGTGAGGGGGAAACGTAGTTGATCCCCTGCTGATTTTCAAAGTTTGTCCACTGACAAAGAAATGATCCGTCTATAATTTTAATGGTAGGTGCATTTTAATAGTGAGAAACAGAATAACCCAAAAAAATAAAAAAAAACAAGATAAACGCATGGCAAAAAAGTTATAAATTGATTTGCAGGTCATTGAGTGAAATAAGTATTTGACCCTGTCGACGTTTCTTGTAGTTGGCCACCCTTCAGAAGTTTCTTGTAGTTGGCCACCAGGTTTGCACACATCTCAGGATGGATTTTGCCCCACTCCTCTTTGCAGATCCTCTCCAAGTCATTAAGGTTTTGAGGCTTATGTTTGCAACTTGAACCTTCAGCTCCTTCCACAGATTTTCTATGGGATTATGGTCTGGAGACTGCCTAGGCCACTCCAGGACCTTTAATGTGCTTCTTCTTGAGCCACTCCTTTGTTGCCTTCACTGTGTGTTTTGGGTCATTGTCATGCTGGAATACCCATCCACGACCCATTTTCAATGCCCTGGCTGAAGGAAGGAGGTTCTCACCCAATATTTGACGGTACATGGCCCCATCCATCATTCCTTTGATGCGGTGCAGTTGACCCCCCTCTACCTTCCCTGTGTTTCTTTCCCCCTCTTCCTCCCCTGTGTTTCTTTCCCCTTCTACCTCCCCTGTGTTTCTTTCCCCTTCTACCTCCCCTGTGTTTCTTTCCCCCTCTACCTCCCCTGTGTTTCTCTCCTCCTCTACCTCCCCTGTGTTTCTTTCCCCTTCTACCTCCCCTGTGTTTCTTCCCCCCTCTACCTCCCCTGTGTTTCTTCCCCCCTCTACCTCCCCTGTGTTTCTTTTCCCCCTCTACCTCTCCTGTGTCTCCCCCCCCATCTCCCTACCCTGTGTCTCTTTCCCCCTCTGTCCCTCCCCTGTGTCTCCTTTCTCTCTCTGTCCCTCCCCTGTGCCTCTGCCCCCCCTCCCCCCTCCCTCCCTTGCGCCTCTTTCCCCGTTTCTCCCTCCCCTGTGTCTCCTTCCCTCCCTTTGGTGCTCATTGTGGGCCTCTCTCCCCCTCTACCTTGTTGGCCTATTGCGAGCCTCACGATGAGCTGCTTTGTCGCTCATTGCAGCCCCCAGCATGCACTATGCACATGTGCAAACCCGCAACTTGCGTGCCTCTCCATTCCTTTACCTTCCGGCTTTGATGCTCCTTAAACGGCCGTGGCATGCGCTGCGCGTATGAGCAAGTCATTAACTTTGCGGGCGTTACACTCAAACTCACAATACGACAACTATATATTTGATTACTTGCCAAATAATTTTGTTTAGAACATAAGCTTTCAAAAACAGAGACCTCTATTTATTCAACATGGTATGCCTCATGAACTCATGTATTATTTTTTTAACCCTTATAAACAGTAGAACTATGTACAGTATTGCTTACATATTTATTACAGAGAAATAAAAGTATTTAAATACAGTACTAGAAATGTTTTATATATATATATATATATATATATATATATATATATATATATATATATATATATATATATATATATAATGTAGTTGGGTTGGTAGCTGTTGGTGTGGCCAAAGCTGCAGCTTCTTGATCTGAACTGGAGGGCCAAGGAATGTAGAAGTTGAAGTGAAAGGAGAGGTAGGTGAGGTGATTAGCGGTGTTATTTGCCTAAATTAGCCTATTTAGTGGCGAGGAACGCAACGACTGCGAGAGACGTTGCTGACGAGTGACGTTAGACGCCAAAGGAAGCACGATGGTGAGAGTTAGGATGGGGACGGTGTCCACAAGAGAGGTAAGTTTACCCGCAGTAGGTGGCAGGCCCACATGAGGTAATCATGAATACATTCATACAAGTGTATCTTCATAATGCAGAGATATATTTACAGTTACATATCATAGTCCTTAGTTAAATATATACATGCTAAGCACTTATGCTATGATATGTGCAGGGATGATATAATGCACAATATCTACGTTATACATTAATAGATGAATAATATATGTATGCCGACTAAGAGTTTCTCTTTACCCTATAGTCAATCTATTGCTTCACTGTAGGTGGTTGTCATCACGATACACTTACAGCTATTGACAATAGTCCTTAGTTGGACACATATATGCTAAGCACTTATTCCATCATGTGTATAGGGAAGACATAATGAACAATATTTATGGTGCATATTGAGAGATGAATATTATATGCATGTCTATTAAGAGTTTCCCCTTACCTTATAGTTATTCTATTACCTCGTAATTGGCTGCCACCACGAGTGGGCAGATCTTTAACTCCAGGTGCGATCACTGTCTACCTCCACCCACACCACATACTTCCTACCGTATTGCATACCATTTAGATTTTTTTAATATCCATTTTTTATATATTTTTTATTTAGAGTTAAATTTTATTGATAGATAATGCCCTTTTTTGTACTACTGTTCTAATTGTAATGTTGTCATAATACTTTTTGTAGTCAGCTATGATTTGGATGGTATTGGCCGGATTTGTTATGTGTCATACATCCTAGGGCCATTCTATGAGCTAGTTGCATCCCCTTTGGTCCTTTCAAACCATTGAGAGATCTTCTCCTATCTTTTTCTATATTGTATGAGACTTGATACTCTCTTTCTGAATGTCGAGCCCTATATTTAGTTGCCTTTTTCTTTTCTTCTCTTTTCTTTTACATTATTTTAGCAACTATCGAGCTCAACACTTATTAAACTATATATGTGACTACACGTTCTTTCCCTATCTATATATAAATATCTATATACATACATATATCTATATGCATACATATACACATATATATATATATATATATATATATATATATATTATATAAGTATTATTATTTTTTTGTGGTGAATAATTCTAAGTAGTAGAGCAGTATGCCAATTGATTAGTGTTTAGGAGATTTAAGATCATAAACTGGATGATGATACATGGATAAATACGTTTTAATCACCTGACCATCTTGTTTTTTTTTTGTTTTGTTTTTTCAAGAATTACTTTGTTTTTAATAAAGAGCAAGCACAATGTTTATCCAGTATTTTTGAACACCAACTCAGAACATCAAACACAGAGGTTCCTTTTTAGTATAAAGTAATTAAACACAATCCTCTCTAATTTGAAAGCTGTTGGTGAAAGCCTTTGGCCATTAAAGTTGAACACTGTTCCTAACGGTTTTCTTTATCTTTTGCAGTGCTGTGGATTCTCATTAACAAAACATGGTATAGCTTTGAAACGCCATCAAATTTCTATTAACACAAAATAGAGTAGAATTTTAAGTGGAAGGTTTCCTTAGTATCTCTGTAATCATTGTTCTATTTATACATTCAATGCTCGCATATTTTACCCTCCCTAGATATTGTTTTGCATCTTATTTGTAGTTCATAGTGTCTTACCCCAGCCTTAGATATAATTATTTCTGTCACTTTTTATCCTTAATCTGTTGTCCACATAATTGTATGAAAGGAAGGACTGCTAATGTATTCTTTTACATTATTCTATTCCGATGCACCTTCTTGTCCTCTATCACATTTTATTTCTGCTGTATTTAGTTTAGTTTTTGTGTATTTTTCTTTTTCAAGGTTGTACGTGCATTTGAAAAGTTTTTCTTTTGTTTTACAATGTTCCTTGTGAAGACAGACGTGGGGTAAAGTTGATAACTTTAAATGGTAATTTTAGTAGGATTAAGAATTAAGCTTTCAAGTTCACTTAGGTCCCTGAGTGCTTCTGAAAGTTTCAATATCAAACTTATTGACAATATATCATTGTTTACGTTTTACATTTTGTGGGGGAAAAAATCATTTCAGATCTCCAGTGTATAATTGTAATGATTTATAATATTTCCATGTTGAACATCTATTTCCAAAGACTATCAGGATGCATTGGTTACAAATATCAAATGACCTCAAATGATGAAGAGTAACAAACGAGATGACTATTTGGATTTTATAATTAAACTATTTATGCATCTGCTTTGTACATACATTACAAGTACAAATGCAGAGGGGTATCTCAAGTGAAGCATAGGCCAGCGGCTAAAACAAATGTATTGCATATGTCCTGTATTTTTCATATTTGTGAACATCTGGAAAAGTAACTAATTAGCAGAGATTATTTGGCTGATTGTGAAGACTGTTTTCTAATATTCCCTAGCCAAAAAGAAAGTACGACTTTCCAACTGTTCATTTGTTGAGTTCTATAAACAAATGTATATTTTCCAAAGCCAAGCCTGACAAATTAGTAATTGTCTCTATATAGGTGAGATATATATATATAATTATATATATATATATATATATATATATATATATATATATATATTATATATATGTAATTTACCAATGTTCTGATCTTTACAGAATATGTTGACACAGTAAAATAATGATAATAATAAAAAAATATTTAACTGCAGTTCAGCTATAGCTGTACAGAACACCAACAACAAACTCAATACAAATTATAAAGTTAATTTGTTCAAATAGGGTTATCTAAGTTTCCGTTTTTACCTTTTTCAAAACGCATGCTGTTTATAAAAGAAACACATATTAGATTGAGTCATTCTGTACACACACAGATTTATTTTAATTAAAATAATAAACTTGTCCATACCCCCAGAGCTCCTTACATGGGCACCTCCCAAAGAAACACTGCATTTGGTTACAGATTTTAACCCATTATTAACCTTCAAGCCAACAGCAGCATAATGCAGAGATCTACAGAGCGATGTTTGGGCTCCTCCTTGCTTCCTAGTGCAGGGGACTGCACATCCCATGATTCCTTCCTGCACAAACTGTTATCACATATTGATACAGTGTATTAGCTGCCTGCGATTGACCAAAACTAATTATGAATTTTATGCACATTTTAGCAGGAATTTACAGGGAACTGGCAAACTCCAAAGATTTAGCAAACCTTAATGTAAGTATAATAATGTTTATTTTGTTTTCACTGGTTCTCCTCTATCAGAAGCAATTATAATGTTAGATCTGACCAACCTCTATTAAGAGCATATAGGTCCCTATAGAACTCCTCACAAACCACGAATCGCTATAAGTGGTTAAAAAAGCAGAGTCTCCCCAAAAACAGAGGCCTCCAGACGGTGATTTAACCTCCTATACAAAGGAGTGGACCCTGAGGGAGTGTTTTCTGGGAAGAAGTGAACCGCCAATTTGACAAAAAATATGAAGAGGATTTGAGAATTACAAAAAACATAAGAACTTCCTCTTTACATTATATGTTAATGGGACTTAGGCCCAGTGGAGGCATTCTTGGCTCTAAGTTTGTGCATGTAAAGCCCACTATTGTGGGTCCTTGAGACCTATTTGGCTCTATCATCCAGGAACGGGAAGTTAATACTATGCAGCTAATACTGTAATAAATCTGCAAGAGAGGAAGATCTCAAGAATAAATACGTAGACCAGGGGGTACTAAGATTAATCTACTCTGAATGTACTTAAGCACGACCAAGGGATCGGGGAGAGAGTCCCAAGGGTTTGTAAGAGTACCAACATAGCACAGAAAGGACATTAAGTGTTAAGAGTAATTTCAAGTAAATTATATGTGCGTTTAAAAGTACCCCATGATTGGAGTATCAGACCGAGTTACCTGTATTACCGAAGCATGAGAAAGGTGACACTGCAGCAAAAAAGATATAAAGATTGTAGGCACAAAGCCAAATGGACTCTGATTGTATATACCTGCCACTAAGGGATCGGTGAGAGCGACCCTAAGGGCACGTAGGCCTACCAACTTACCATATGAAACACCTTAACTATCAAGAGCATTTGAAAGCATATTTATGTGAGAGGTGAAAGTGCCAACCGGAGGATTATTTCTGCTAATGAACTGCTCTATTACACACAAGTATTTTCTACGTGCCTAGGAATTATACACAAGTAAACCTAAGTCTGTGGGACTCTAAGACTGTTACCTTTGAATCATCGATATCCGATTAATTTTCTGATAAATAGCAATTCTAAATAAAGAAAATATGGTGGTTTCCAGGATACATTGACAAGATATAAGCTGTTTGACGCATGGCGAACGTTTCATCATGGGGAGAGAGATTATACCTTTTACTCTAATCGCCATGCGACATACACAAGGATAGATTATTGTCTGGTAGATGAAGACGCTATAAATAAAGTTGCAAGACTTGACAATGGAAGTATTGGAGATTCAGACCACACTAATGTTACTATGTATATTAATAAGCCATGGACTAAAATAAGGTCAAAAAGATTCAGAATAGAACAGTCACTATTCAAACTACGTAGCGACAGGGACCTTATTTTTAAGCCCATCCAGGAATATATAAAATTTAATAAGGATTGGATCACTTCCAAAGTTACATTTTGGAACTCTCTTAAGGCTTTCTTAAGGGGTAACTTGATTGCACTAGCGTCAAAGATGCAAAGAGAAAGAGGGAAATCCCTTAGGGACCTATATATTCAATTAAATAAGGCTAACAGCATAAACAAACTGGATCCTAATAAAGATACCGGGCTAGAAATCCTGAGTATTCAGAAATTAATAAGAGAGATTCACCAAGTAAAAATTGATAAGAACATCTGGAGAACCCAGCAAAAATATTATCACTGTGCTAATAAGGCTAATAACTTATTTGCTAATAAGTTTAGAAATAATAGTAGGCCTAAGACCATTTCAGAGATGCTTGATCAGAGGGGAAAATCCCATAGGCTCCCTGAAAAGATCGGAAGAATTTTTTTAGATTACTACAAAGATTTATAAGTAATCAAACCTACCAAAGAATTAATATCAGAATTTCTGGACTCTGTCCAGCTGCCCAAAAGCTCTGATATACAGTCTGGGAAATTAGAGGAAGAAATCTCCTTAGCAGAAGTAGATGAGTTCATTAGAGCTCTCAAGCCAAATAAGTCCCCAGGTCCAGATGGGCTATCGGATCTTTTTTTTCAGAATTTTTCCAAGCTATTGAGTCCGTACTTAATGGATAGCTTCAATGAAATTAGATTATCTGGCTCTGCCCCTGCTGAAGTGGTAATTGTAACTATCCATAAAGAGGGGAAACCGGAGAATAAATGTTCTAACTATTGACCAATATCGCTTTTAAATATTGATATTAAACTTTATGCAGGGATAATAGCAAAAAGGCTAAGCAAAATAATGAAAGATCTAGTTCACTATGACCAATCAGGGTTTCTAAAAGAACGACAGCGTATGGATAACACAAGAAAATTGTTTGATATTATAGATTATTGCAAAAGAAAAAAGATTCCTGTTCTAGCTCTTGCAATAGATGCAGAAAAGTCTTTTGATTGCCTCAACTGGGAGTTCTTAGAAATGACGTTAAGTAAATTTGGCCTCGGTGACAAGCCATTAGGAGTATTATGGCATTATATTCCAATAATTGTGCTTTCATATGTGGACCTGGGTTTGAAACAGATAGTTTCAGCATTCGTAGCGGCTCTAGGCAAGGATGCCCATTGTCCCCACTTATTTCGCTTTAGCAATGGAGCCATTAGCAGAAAAAATAAGAGGTGATATTAACATCAGGGGTGTTGTTATGGGAAAGGTAAATGCAAAAAAACCTTAATTTGCCGATGACATAATTATTACAACAACAGAACCACTAAACTCAGTGGGATACTTATTGAAGGTAATTCAACAATATGGTTTTATTTCCCATTATAAGATCAATCAAAGTAAGACAGAGGTGTTGATGATCAATATAGATGGTACAACAAAAGCCCAGCTCAAAGGAAAATTTTACTTTGACTGGTCATCTAACCATTTTACACACCTTGGTATCAAATTCTCACCTTGTTGGCATAAGATAATTAGAAATAATTATAATGCTGTATTTAATGATATAAAAGTAGTATTGGATTCTTGGCGTAAGCTGAACTTTTTATGGATGGGCAGAATAACGGCAATTAAAATGTTTGTTTTGCCCAAAGTATTATATCTTTTTAGGTGCATTCCCATGAAAATCCCAAAAGAACTTCTTAAGAGATTTCAAGTTATTATAGATAAATACATTAATAAATCAGCAAACTTTAGAGTTAAAAACTTGATTTTAAATAGGTGGTATTGGGAAGGGGGTCTTGGTACCCCAAACCTTGAACAATACTATCAAGCAACTGCATTATTCCATGCCATGAGCCTGATCAATGGTAACTCGGAGCTGAAATTTTTTCAGATAGAAAGTACTCTAATATCTCAGGCAAATGTCGGGGAAATAATTTGGAATAAAACGGTGAATATGAATGGTCTTAGTAATATTTTACCGGTTACTAGACTCTGTCTAAAGAGTTAGTTTAGTGTAAATCTGAAATATAAGCTGGCTACGTTCCCTTCGCCAATGATACCTTTGACAATATTTCAGAATAATTCGAACCATAGTGACAATGTTAATTGGTCCCAATGGAATTTATAGAGTTTAAAGGACATTTATAGAAATAATGACTTTCTTCCCTTTGACAACCTAAGGAGGGAAAGACGAGTACCGTTAAGTTTGTGGTTACAGTATAATTCACTGAAACTACGAATAGGAAAACTACTGGGTAAATTAGTCCTTAATAGAGAGCTTACCCTCTTTGAGAGAAAGATAGTAATGACCAAAGCCAAAATTAATATTGCAGGGATTATAGGAATTCTATATAGTACAAATCCGCCTGTGAAAACCTTACCAATGATTAAATGGGAAGAGGAACTGGGTATTGAATATCAATCTAGTGTATGGTTTAATGCGTTACAATTCACTCATAAGACTTTAATAAGTGTTTCACTTAGAGAAGTACATTGTAAACTGTACCAAAGATGGTACTATGATCCAGTAAACATATTCAATATTTTACCAGAGCAGAACAAGCAATGTTGGAGGAAATGTGGTCAAGAAGGTACGCACTCACATATGTGGTTGTTTTGTCCATCTATTCAGAAATTATGGGAAGTATGTATCCAGAATCTATCAGCCATTTGTAATGACATTATTACTTCCTCATCTGAGCTGGTTTTATTTAATATATTTCCATCTCATTGGGATAATAGTACAAAAGCAGTGGTACTAAATATGTTATTAGTTACAAAATGGCGGATAGCTTTGAAATGGAAAGAAGGGATCATCCCTTCATGGAATGAGATTATAAATAAAATAAAAAGAAATAGACAAATTGATAAAGATTTTGCCCGTAATTCCCAGAAAAGAAAAATGAAGGATGAGGAGAAATGGAAAAGATGGGATAAGTATTCCTCAATATCACTTCTTACTTAAATATTGTTTTATTTCTCACTTATGGTGGGTCCGTACCAAATTAGGGAAACACGGTTGGATCCTTTCTTCTTTTTTTTCTTTTTTCTCTCTCCCTCAGTCACTAAGCAAGAGGAAAGGCAAATAAATTGCATCTAATAGGGGTTGATCTACATCTATATAGATGACTGTGTGTATTGCTAGATATTAAACTTTTATGCTTTTTGTGTTTTTTCTTGTAATTTCTTATTGACTAAATGGTTAATGGCTAACATTAGAACTAATACAAAGCCCAAGCCCTGAATAGAATACTAAAAGGTATTTAAGGTTATGATGGGGATTAATGGGTTGATATGTACTTTGGGCCCTCTTATTAACTGGTAAAAGTGGGATTGGTATACACTACTTTATTTTTATATATTTTTTAGAATTAAATATTTAACTGGTCCTTTAAAGTTTTGTACACAACTTAGTCATCTTGTAACATTGATAGATTGAATGTTAGGATGTTTTTAAATATGTTATGTTTGTACTTTATGTGCATGTATGTATGTTGTACTTTTTTGTACTTGGAAAAATAAAAATGTACAATAAAAAAAAAAAAAAGCAATTATAATCCATGAAACTTAAATATTCCTTTGATATTGCTTGTCAGCAGATGGGTAAAAAATAGAGCTTTACTGTCTTGCACTGTCTTAGGCTTCTTTACTTGGGGCTGCTGCAGTCAGCCGCAGATCTATAATATACAGCCTTGAAATGAAGTCAGAGAGATTTCATTTGTCTGATATTTGCTCCAATTCACAAATAAAAGCTGCAGTTGGTGGCCATGTCAGCTCCAATTTGTATTGAGATCTCTGGGTAATTGTATTGCATAGTTGAGTCATACTTCGACTTCAAAAGAGTAGCTTCAGCAAATTTATTGCAGCTTGCAGATAAATAGAGAAATAGACAAGGGGAGACTATAAATACAGTGTGTATATTATGAGCATGTTAGTTCTATCACTTAAGAGAAGATTTCTTTATCGCCTATACATTAAATGGATATGTCTGCATCAGGAACTGATCTGCATTTAAGCAGGCTTGCTTCGGTTTCATGTTTCAGCAATTCAATACTATAAAACTTTACAGTGCCTTTAGAATTCATTATTTCTGCTGGCATGCTTTCAAAACAGGCAAAAATAAGCACAGAGTGTGAAAAGCACCTTTCTCTATTTCTGGCCTTCTCACAACATGCTATTCTGCACTCAGTTCCTTAACAATATCTCACATGTGTTATCTCATTATCTCTGTAACCTGCACTGTCAGTCTCTGTAGGATCTTCCTTTGGTTGCCATTACTTTTAATGTTGACCCAGCACTTAACTTGTCTGTTGAAATCACCCTAATTTTAATTGAAAGTGCTTTCTTTGTCTTCTGGTGTTTCCTGGGATGTTTGTCTGCAGTGAATGGTTATTGATGGTCATTGCTTATGCCAGAGCACCTCTGGGTGGCTAATCAATCTTGTGCTTTTTCTAATTGGCATCAATAATGTGTTTACATTTATCAATACCTCTTAATTGCCAGGTTATAACCATAGACTTTCAATAATAAATCATGCTCAGAAATAACTTTAGAAGCTCGGGTGTTGCAATGCAGTTTACACTTTTTGATGCAATACACGTACATGATCATGACAGTTATAGGCTGTAAGGTGAACAAGGCATTAGCTAGAAACTCGTATTTGTTATCTTGACACTTTATTAATAAAATATTGTTTATTTGTTCTTGTTCTTCCATGTATATTGACAGAAAATGATGTTTTTCATTAACATAAAATTGTGAATGTTACTTACATCTCATTAAGTTATCTTTCTTAAAGGACCACTTATGATGATAAACAAAATAACAAAATCTGTGCTCATTATTATTATTAACTAGCGACTTCCCCATCAAAAAATGACGGCAATAAGATTGTAAGGCAGGTAATGTTGTTTGTGTGCGACATTAATTTTGTTGCTGTTCCAAGATCCTTCCGGATTGTGTAAGTTAGTGTTCTAAAATGGCTCCTAATGTGTGGTACGCAGCTGTGGCTGATTTTGCGTCCTTGTTTGCGGATGTCGTCCGACTTCTTCGTAAAATCCGTAGGTGTTTGGTGGTGTTTTGCGTGTTTAGGGTGCTTTAGCCTTGTTTTTCTATTGTTCGGCGGCCATTTTTTCTCTCGCTTAGGTGATTTTCGGTTGTCTAAACGTTGTAATTTTGACTTAAAACGAGGTGTAACTCCATTTGCAGAAGTCCTGGGTGCCCCCCCCCCCCTTGTTTACGGATCTCGTATATCTTTTTCGTAAAATCAGTAGGTGTTTGGTGGTGTTTTAGAGACCTGTAGCCTCGTTTTCCTTTTTTTTTTCGGCGGCTATTTTTTCTCTCGCTTAAGGGATTTTCGGGTGTCTAAACTCTTTTATTTCGAGTGAAATTGAGGTGTAAGTTCAGTTTTTGAGATCCTGGCAGCCTCCCCTTGCTGTAGGTAACCTTTTTATGTACTTGTGTGTATTTATTGTGTTTTTAATGTTTTCATGTGCGCGGGTTTCGGGTGGTAAGGTTGTATTTTTGCCTTTGGCTCTCCTTGCCAGCAACTTCAGCCCTCGCTTCGCGAGCCCGCAGCGTTAGAAACAACCCACATGCTCACAACTATATATGTGATATGTCCATAAAGTTATGCACACCATAAATCATATAGAAAATTATTTGAATAATTACCATATCAAGTCCTATTAAAATGACTGACCTTCAACTCTATCTGTACAGTCTACAACAGTGTAGCAGTCATGTCAGGCACGTTTGTTGAGGCAACTATTTTATTACTCTGCTAATGACAAATATGGCTGTTGCAATAAGCTACATATACTGCCAGAAACAAACATGGCCAATGCACACACACATTAAGGCACAACCTGCCTGATTCAAGTGAGAAACATCTCTTAACATGATACTTCTGTGTTCAAGGGCCACTTTATTCAGTACAATTTGTTCCACATCACAGTAAAGATCTCCTAAAAGCATGTTGAAATACAGTTTTCACTAAGAAATCAAATAGATTGAATCTGTGTTTACATGTATCACTCACTGACATGCCCGCTTCCAGACACCCGCTATAGCTCCATATAGTGAACAAAAGAAAAAACATAGTTAACCCTTACCACAGTTATCTGTAATGCTAGAATCACCTAAACATGTCAGTTACAGGTTAACTTTTGAGTATATTCTTCACTGTGTGGCTCAGTAACTGTTATTAATCAGGAAACAGTCAAGACAGTCGGTAGGAAGGCTGCGCTTTGTTATGTAAACAAACTTAAAACTTTCGATTTCTTAGCTGTTATTAGTGTAATTAAAAAAAAAGATAATTTTCCCATTATGAAGAGCATCTATAGTGAGGTAAATGGCCCTTTCAGAAATAAGATATGTTTTTTTCTTCTTAAAACTCAGAAACGCAGTCTGCTTCATCAGAGGAAAAGCATTATTTATTGGACTCAATGTATTACATTTTACGGTCCCACTTTCACAACTTTTAAGTAGTACAGATATTAGTAACAACTTGATAAATGAATTTATTATGATTTTAAAAGTTTATTTTCTTCTTGAAAACTTACATTAAAAATATTGAATTCGCACCATCATTTTACAAACTGTGGCATAGAAGTAGTTCCTCATCTAAGCTCTCTATTCTTTTATTAGTTTTTGAAGTTCTCATTTTTAATAATAAAAGTAATGTTTTTTTTTGTTTTTTTTTCTTTCACCTCCTCTTAGTAATACTAAATGAATGCCTATTACGCATGTCTTTGAATTATAACTATAATCTATAAATATTAAGCATTGGATGGGAAAAGCTGAGATATAATGGAAGACTCTGACCAAGATTTAGTCAGATCTCTCAGCAGAAAGGGGTTGCTCCGGGAAAAAAAAAACTTTGGATGTTCATATGACTGAGCTGTTTAGTAAAAGGACTTTATCAGTAGAGAACTCCCTAAATGGGAAAAGGAAGCGTAAAAAAGAAACACTGAATAAATACTATTATCACTATGTGTATAATATACACTATTGCAGTGTCTTGTACCTCTTACTGTTATTTCAGTAACTATGAACACCATAAATTCCAGAAAAACAAGGACTAAAGCTTTTCAATTCAGAAATCAAGGAATGTTAATGTTTTCTTTTTGCAGAAAACACGACTGCCCAAGACTCATGATGTATATATCTGTAGGAATGACTGGATTTGGGTGCATCTTTCTGGTCTTTTGGACCTGAGAAGTCTGATGGGGTTGGAATTCTATTTAAAAATGTATCATGTCAAGTTAGCTTGATGACATAATGCCAGGGAGGTGTCTTTTGTTAGATGCAAGTATTGGAGATATTAATTATAGATTTATTAACATTTATGGCCCCCAATCTAGATCTGAAAAGAAAACATATATAATCTCTTTGGTAAGGCCATTGTAAGAATAGTTTTGTTTGGAGGTGACTTCAATTGTGTTTTATTATGTTCAAGATAGAAATAGACAAAGCGATTATATTCAGTATGATTCACATCTCTTAAATACTATGTGCACTGAAGCTGGTTTAGTGCATCATAAAACCCTGATGCTCCTGGTTACACATATATAAAGGGAATAGACAACATGTTTGTGTGATGTTCTGGTGAAACAAGTAGAATTTAAGATCATGCTCTTGTACATGTCATCCTAACCATTGGGGAGTCTGTCTTATTTGGATCAGGTTACTGGAAATGTAATTTTAATATTCTCAAATGTGATAGAGTGGTCTCCATGTTTAAAAGTCTGATAGAGGCAAGACTTACCATAAGGAGATGTATGTCAATGCTGATATATGGTGGGAAGAAACAAAACAAGACATTAAGGATTTATTTCAGAAAGAGACAAGTAGATCTCAGAATGATAAATATAATATGTTTCAGTCATGTAGGGTCCAACTGTGTCAGGTGAGTCTGTAATATCAGAATATATAAACCAAATTAATAAGACAATGAGAGAATTCAAGTATGGCTGGCTCTCTTCTCTAACCAGTGGCGAGGAATCTGGGGACTTTACATTTTTTGAGCAATGTAAGGAAGCAGAAGAGAGTTAGGACAGAACTATGGGATGAAAACCAACAAACTATTACTCACCGTAAGAAAATCCTGGTAAACTCTTTTATTCAATGATTTGTTTAATGGCAAAAAAACATTAAATGTTCTGTCCAGAGAGTATTAAACCAAATAGAGACCCCTAAACTGTTTGCAGGTCTTAGCGCTGCCATGGGGGACTTAATCACTGTATCCGAGGTACAGGCAACTAAAAGGTCTTTGGGGAAAATAAAAGATTGGTTAACATCAGAATTTTACCATTTTCTAAGTTTGCTTAGCACAATCTATGTGAGGTATATAATGTTATGCTGAATCATACAGGGTTGACATCTTCACAGTCACAGTCATTACTGGTATCAATGTATAAAAAAGGATATCCATTAGAATAGTTATCAGTTGTGAGTAACGACTGCGAGATGCGTTCTGTGCAGGTGTTACTCATAAGCTGATTGCCCCACATTTGTGGGAAATCGCTCATTTGTGCATGTGCTCCCTCTGTTGCGCATGCACAGTTGCGCTGTATTTGCTCATGCACATCTGAGCAAATGTGCATGTGCAACAGAGGGAGACTCACAACAGAGGGAGGGGGAGAGGAGGCAGAGAAAGAGAGAGTGAATGAGGGAGGGGACTAGAGAGAGAGAGAGAGAAAAAGTGTTAGAAAAATATGGAATATCTGAGAAATATGTGTCCTGGCTGAGAGCTCTCTATATAATAAACAGAGACCAATTATACATGGATGGATTAGAGAAAGTTTTCCCATAAGATCAGTAGTATGCCAAGGGTGTTCCCTTAGTCACCTATTCTATGTTTTGTCTATTGATTTTACCAGACTCCAGTGATCCATGTAAAGTGTATTGATTTACCAAAACATGTGATCCAGTTAAAATTGTCAGGAAATTTAAAATCACAAAAAGGGAAATTGAACAACTGTCAAAAAATCTAATTTATAAGTTAGTATGAGTAGAACATCACCCAAACTGGACCTGAAGTATTGTCTTGTTTTACAGCAGCTAAACAACCCAACATTACCCCCAAAGATAAATGATTAATTGTGGATATTGTTTCATTGTCAGACAGAACCTAAAATATAGAAATATTGATGGCAGGAGTTGTCTGCGAGATACATGTAATTATATAGAGACAATGCAGCATGTACTATTAGATTGGCTAAATCCTATAGGTGCTTGGAATAGGACCGCAGATCTTGTTATCCCCAAATAGCAGTGGGTTATGTACATAAAATGTAAATGCTTTGCATCATAGAACTTTATGGTTGGTAAAATATATTATACGTTTACCATTTATGGAATGCAAAATATGCAATATCCATAAGGAGACATGTAATATAAATCTAATAACTAGAGGACTTTACCAGAGAGAATCCGAGCAAAGGATGGGGAAGAGATTTAAGTTTCTCTGGAAATGATGATTTTGTTAAATAATAATGTATCCAGCTGTATAACGTTTATCTTGTAAAAATGTGTAAATTATTGTAAATTGCATTTTATGTTTAATTACATTTTAAAGATTCCCAAGAGCAATTAAACCAAATAAATGGTGTGCTCTGAGAATTAAAGCATGTTTTCCATGTACCTTTAATGTTCTTCAGAACAAATCTATAACTACAAATACAACAGGTTAACTATCACGTTTAAATTCTGCAGGATACGTAGGGTAAATTTGCATTTAGCCACGCTGGCTAATCCTCTTTCAATTCTGAGATACCCCGTAGCTTTCCTTCCTCTGTAATTACCTCGATACTCATTATTCTATATATTCATTTTTTTTCCAATTGAGATCAGTCTTTATCATTCCCAAACTGGGCATTGACACTCACAGAAATAAACTGCACCTGTATTATTTTTACTATAGCTTAAATATTCTGTCATTTTATTTCTAATATATAGCACATACAATTATGATATTGTTTTTTGTTTGTTTCTGTTTTCTTTTAATAATTTTGTGGGCCATAAGATTTATCTCTTTGTTCTTCCTTCTGTGGTGTGCTGCTCGTCTCCATTCCTGTGCTATTTGCTAGGCAACCTTGTTCCTCTGTGAGGTGGATCAGTCTGATCAAAAAAATAACTGCAATGCAGAGAGAATCTGAGCATTATAATCCAGGTAACAATACATAACATTTCTGCTTAGACTGACTGTTTCATGAACCAGTAAAGTTATTTTCAACTTATTTTTATTTACGAAGATATAAATACAATGCTGACCATAGCCTGAATGCTAGGCACAAAAAAGTTGTTAATTACGATTATCATGTGGTTTTGACTTAACATTTTCGCATTTACTACTCCTTTTTTTTGGTTCACTTTTGAAGTGACTGTAGTACATTGTTTATGAATGAAAGAAGCACTTATTTTCTTTTTACTTCTTTTTCAGTATTAACGGCTTTATTCGCTGAAGACACATTGTCAGCACATGTAATGCATAATAACTACAACCTTTTCCAATCACTATAATAGTTGTGGGTTCAAGGACGTTGGTCGCGTTGCGGCATAGCCGCAACTACAAGCCTCGAGAAGCGAAGCGAGCCTTTGCGACCCGAAACTGTGAGGCCAAAGGCACTCATTGCAGCCCTCACGATGAGCGCCACTGGCGCTCATCGCGAGGCCCGTGGAATTAGAATCGCGAGCCCTGTAGGACATAGAACTGAAGCCCGTACATACAACTTAAACGTCACAAAAATAAAAATGTAACGGCCGACCGACCGAACTGGAAAGACAACGGAAAAAGCACTCCTCACAAGGCCCCTAAGGTCACACCACCCTGATCACCACCCACACACACACAATGTTTGCCACTTATGTGTATGTTAACATACATGTGCTTTTAATGGAGGCTTTTTAATCACATTTCTATGTACCATATTTAGTTTGATTTCCTGGTTTAGGACCCAGTCATAAATCAACATCACACTAATTAATAGAAAATAATAGCTTTCTGTGCGTAGGTTTGCAGTTCAGACCATACTTCATTTTTACATATGCCTAATGCAGTGCTATTATAAGACTTAAGCGAAGAAAATTCAAGACCACTTCTGCCAAATTATCTTTTTGAACACTGTTAATAGAGCATTACTTGAGAAGAAGTTGTATGTGCCCAAGTGCCATGATGTGCACAAGGTGTTGGGTCCTTTCAGTTTTCTAGCAAATAGTTGTTTTTGTTGTAGTTTAGTCCTTCAGTTGTGTCCGACTCTCTGTGGCCAGATAGATGCAGCATGCCACACATCTGTCTGTGTTTCTGGTTCTGCTTATTCATATGGTTGTCTTGCCAAAGATCCAGGAGTGTGTTTCCAGTTCCTTCTCTAGTGGATCACGATTTGTCGGACCTCTCTGTTATGGCCTGCCCATCTTGGGTGACTTAACACCGGATAGCTCACTGCTTCACTGAGGTACACAAGCCCATTCACCACAACAAGGTAGCAATCCAGAAGGGGAGCAAATAGTACTTATCAGCAATAGTCAATTCTTCTTTTTGGAAGAGGCCCTAAATATTCCAGAATGTCCTGCATAGGAAAATTGATAGAATTCACTCTGGTAGGAAAAGGTGATTTAATGAGCAACATATAGAGAAGGTGCAGCCCACTAATACCATGTGTTCCAACCTGTGAAAGCTTGGCAATTTTTGTTGGACTATAATAAAGCTATTGTGTGGCCAACGATAATTGCTCAGTTATAGAAGCACTCCCGGCCTAAGGATTGGACCATTAAAGTGAAAATGGCATTTCTTTTCACAGTGAAAAGCAAGAAACCGTTTATATTAATTTTATGGGAAGTATTAAGGTCTAATGAATATTTACTAGCTGCCTGTTTGTCACTGTAACATCCCACTTGTCTTTCATATGATCTTTCATCTGTGACAATCACTGATGTGTAAAAGTCAAAACCATACTAGGCTAGTGTGTTCATTATTAATCTTCAAGCTATAATATTTTAATTACAAATTAAATATTAATATTTGAAATATGGATAAATAATATAGTTAAAATGTTGAAGGCATTTTCTAACAATATGGTATTATTTTATTTATAAAATAAATATTGATTACAATTATTAAATATGAGTGAATCCACAGGGTTGCGTTGTGCGCAGGTGTTAGATTTGTTGATACATTTCGGGAATTGTGCAACCGCTGTTGCTACGTATTCGCGCATACCTGCTGCAAAGATGTCTTGAATGCACAGTTGGTAATTGTGCTCGCGGCACTTGAGCAGCTGTTGGTGCTTGTGCATACGCAATGTTAAGAAGTCAGGCACAGAGAGACTGAGGGCACAGAGAGACTGAGGGCACAGAGAGACTGAGGGCACAGAGAGACTGAGGGCACACAGGGAGACAGGGCACAGAGAGAAAGGGCAGAGACAGGGCACATAGAGAGACAGAGGGCAGGGACAGGGCAGAGAGAGAAACAGAGGGCAGAGACAGGGCAGAGAGAGAAAGAGAGGGCAGAGACAGGGCACAGAGAGAAAGAGAGGACAGAGAGAGAAAGAGAGGGCAGAGAGAGAAAGAGAGGGCAGAGAGAGAAAGAGAGGGCAGAGAGAGAAAGAGAGGGCAGAGAGAGAAAGAGAGGGCAGAGAGAGAAAGAGAGGGCAGAGAGAGAAAGAGAGGGCAGAGAGAGAAAGAGAGGGCAGACATAGGGCACAGAGAGAGAGAGGGCAGAGACAGGGCACAGAGAGAGAGGGCAGAGACAGGACACAGAGAGAGAGGGCAGAGACAGGGCACAGAGAGAGAGGGCAGAGACAGGGCACAGAGAGAGAGGGCAGAGACAGGGCACAGAGAAAGTGAGAGGGCAGACATAGGGCACAGAGAAAGTGAGAGGGCAGACATAGGGCACAGAGAAAGTGAGAGGGCAGACATAGGGCACAGAGAAAGTGAGAGGGCAGACATAGGGCACAGAGAGAGAGGGCAGACATAGGGCACAGAGAGAGACAGAGGGCACAGAGAGAGAGGGCAGACAGAGGGCACAGAGAGAGAGACAGAGGGCACAGAGAGAGAGGGCAGACAGAGGGCACAGAGAGAGAGACAGAGGGCACAGAGAGAGAGACAGAGGGCACAGAGAGAGAGACAGAGGGCACAGAGAGAGAGGGCAGACATAGGGCACAGAGAGAGAGACAGAGGGCACAGAGAGAGACAGAGGGCACAGAGAGAAAGGGCAGACATAGGGCACAGAGAGAGACAAAGGGGAAAAAGAGAAAGGGCAGACATAGGGCACAGAGAGAGACAGAGGGCACAGAGAGAAAGGGCAGAGACAGGGCACAGAGAGAGACAGAGGGCACAGAGAGAGAGACAGAGGGCACAGAGAGAGAGACAGAGGGCACAGAGAGAGAGGGCGGAGAAAGGGCACAGAGAAAGTGAGAGGGCAGACATAGGGCACAGAGAGAGAGGGCAGACATAGGGCACAGAGAGAGAGACAGAGGGAACCGAGAGAGGGCAGAGACAGGGCACAGAGAGAGAGGGCAGAGACAGGGCACAGAGAGAGAGGGCAGAGACAGGGCACAGAGAGAGAGGGCAGACAGAGGGCACAGAGAGAGAGACAGAGGGCACAGAGAGAGAGGGCAGAGACAGGGCACAGAGAGAGAGGGCAGAGACAGGGCACAGAGAAAGTGAGAGGGCAGACATAGGGCACAGAGAAAGTGAGAGGGCAGACATAGGGCACAGAGAAAGTGAGAGGGCAGACATAGGGCACAGAGAAAGTGAGAGGGCAGACATAGGGCACAGAGAAAGTGAGAGGGCAGACATAGGGCACAGAGAAAGTGAGAGGGCAGACATAGGGCACAGAGAAAGTGAGAGGGCAGACATAGGGCACAGAGAGAGAGGGCAGACATAGGGCACAGAGAGAGAGGGCAGACATAGGGCACAGAGAGAGAGGGCAGACATAGGGCACAGAGAGAGAGGGCAGACATAGGGCACAGAGAGAGAGGGCAGACATAGGGCACAGAGAGAGAGGGCAGACATAGGGCACAGAGAGAGAGGGCAGACAGGGCACAGGGAGAGAGGGCAGAGACAGGGCACAGAGAGAGACAGAGGGCACAGAGAGAGACAGAGGGCACAGAGAGAGACAGAGGGCACAGAGAGAGACAGAGGGCACAGAGAGAGACAGAGGACACAGAGAGAGACAGAGGACACAGAGAGAGACAGAGGACACAGAGAGAGACAGAGGACACAGAGAGAGAGGGCAGACATAGGGCACAGAGAGAGAGGGCAGACATAGGGCACAGAGAGGGCAGACATAGGGCACAGAGAGAGAGGGCAGAGACAGGGCACAGAGAGAGAGAGGGCAGAGACAGGGCACAGAGAGAGAGAGGGCAGAGACAGGGCACAGAGAGAGAGAGGGCAGAGACAGGGCACAGAGAGAGAGAGGGCAGAGACAGGGCACAGAGAAAGTGAGAGGGCAGACATAGGGCACAGAGAAAGTGAGAGGGCAGACATAGGGCACAGAGAGAGAGGGCAGACATAGGGCACAGAGAGAGAGGGCAGACATAGGGCACAGGGAGAGAGGGCAGAGACAGGGCACAGTGAGAGAGGGCAGACATAGGGCACAGAGAGAGAGGGCAGAGACAGGGCACAGGGAGAGAGGGCAGAGACAGGGCACAGTGAGAGAGGGCAGACATAGGGCACAGAGAGAGAGGGCAGAGACAGGGCACAGTGAGAGAGGGCAGAGACAGGGCACAGAGAGAGAGGGCAGAGACAGGGCACAGAGAGAGAGGGCAGAGACAGGGCACAGAGAGAGAGGGCAGAGACAGAGGACACGGAGAGAGACAGAGGACACGGAGAGAGACAGAGGACACGGAGAGAGAGAGACGGAGGACGCGGAGAGAGGGAGACGGAGGACGCGGAGAGAGGGAGACGGAGGACGCGGAGAGAGGGAGACGGAGGACGCGGAGAGAGGGAGACGGAGGACGCGGAGAGAGGGAGACGGAGGACGCGGAGAGAGGGAGACGGAGGACGCGGAGAGAGGGAGACGGAGGACGCGGAGAGAGGGAGACGGAGGACGCGGAGAGAGGGAGACGGAGGACGCGGAGAGAGGGAGACGGAGGACGCGGAGAGAGGGAGACGGAGGACGCGGAGAGAGGGAGACGGAGGACGCGGAGAGAGGGAGACGGAGGACGCGGAGAGAGGGAGACGGAGAGAGGGAGACGGAGGACGCGGAGAGAGGGAGACGGAGGACGCGGAGAGAGGGAGACGGAGAGAGGGAGACGGAGGACGCGGAGAGAGGGAGACGGAGGACGCGGAGAGAGGGAGACGGAGGACGCGGAGAGAGGGAGACGGAGGACGCGGAGAGAGGGAGACGGAGGACGCGGAGAGAGGGAGACGGAGGACGCGGAGAGAGGGAGACGGAGGACACGGAGAGAGGGAGACGGAGGACACGGAGAGAGGGAGACGGAGGACACGGAGAGAGGGAGACGGAGGACACGGAGAGAGGGAGACGGAGGACGGGGAGAGAGGGAGACGGAGAGAGGGAGACGGAGGACGGGGAGAGAGGGAGACGGAGAGAGGGAGACGGAGGACACGGAGAGAGGGAGACGGAGGACACGGAGAGAGGGAGACGGAGGACGGGGAGAGAGGGAGACGGAGAGAGGGAGACGGAGGACGGGGAGAGAGGGAGACGGAGAGAGGGAGACGGAGGACGCGGAGAGAGGGAGACGGAGAGAGGGAGACGGAGAGAGGGAGACGGAGAGAGGGAGACGGAGAGAGGGAGACGGAGAGAGGGAGACGGAGAGAGGGAGACGGAGAGAGGGAGACGGAGAGAGGGAGACGGAGAGAGGGAGACGGAGAGAGGGAGACGGAGAGAGGGAGACGGAGAGAGGGAGACGGAGGACGCGGAGAGAGGGAGACGGAGGACACGGAGAGAGGGAGACGGAGGACACGGAGAGAGGGACACGGAGAGAGGGAGACGGAGGACGGGGAGAGAGGGAGACGGAGAGAGGGAGACGGAGGACGCGGAGAGAGGGAGACGGAGGACGCGGAGAGAGGGAGACGGAGAGAGGGAGACGGAGGACGCGGAGAGAGGGAGACGGAGAGAGGGAGACGGAGGACGCGGAGAGAGGGAGACGGAGAGAGGGAGACGGAGAGAGGGAGACGGAGAGAGGGAGACGGAGAGAGGGAGACGGAGAGAGGGAGACGGAGAGAGGGAGACGGAGAGAGGGAGACGGAGAGAGGGAGACGGAGGACGCGGAGAGAGGGAGACGGAGGACGCGGAGAGAGATAGCACAGACAATTCTACGATACAGTAATTTAAGACAGGCAAGTTACTACCGTTGTGTATTTATAATTGTATATACTTCCTAGTTATACACAAGTTAATTGTTTTTATATGATTGTTCTTAAATAATGCTATGCTTTTATTTGTGAAGTGTTATTTAGTTCAGTGAAATTACAGTAACAGGATCTCTTGGGATTGTTTGTTAGGGGCTTCTAATGAGACACAGCAGATGATTTAATGAAACCTCTGTTAGTATAAGAGTTTTACTGATCTGAGTGACAACATGTAGAATCTTCTAAGGAAATAAAGCAGATGCATCTAGAAGACATCAAGCAATGAGAGATTATTGGAGTTGCTAACACTTGCTGTAAACCAAATTTTTTTTATTCAGTCCTGCAAAGTAATGAGTAAAAAATGAATTTATTTGTAAATCTGCATTCAGGCTGATAGGTCCATAATACAAATATACATGGATTATAAATGTGTCAGAAAAAGATTTCTTTTTTTATTATTTTTCTGAACCATGGTTACCCCTGGCCTTTTGAATTTGAACCCTTGGATCAAATTTAAATTTTACATTTAGATTTTAATAAATTCCCTGCTGAATCTGATGTGTTTTTCTCTCCATAGTTAATTCAATAATGCTCAATAAAGCCAGTGCTGTCTGTACCATGGTAATTGCTCTCAGCAGGCTGGTAATATTACAGCAGAGAAGTGCCAGCTACTGTGCTTTTATTCCTCTCTCCTTTCCTCTGTCTATTCCACAAAGTCAGAAGTGAAAGCCTTTCAAATGCCAATTGTCTTTCATTTCAAATCCTTTTACAGTAATGGATCCTTCCATTAAAGTGACTAAGATCATGGGTAGAATGCTAGAAACCTGTCATTATTCAATAATAAACAGTTCTCACTTTTATATGTGGTCGTACAGAACATATTTAATAGTTTTACCAAATAAAGCTGCCATATCTTATACTTAAGTCATAGGTATTAAATCGACATTAAAAGCATTTTATCTTTGTTGCATATGAAAGAGGGTATTTGATGATGTACCATAGTGTGTTTTCTGTTTTTAAATGATGCTCTGAAAGCAGAATAAAGATTATTCCAATGTTTAACTGGTATGCGGGCTTGGCCTTGTCAGCCAGTGAACAGTAATATAGATATATGCCTCATACCGGTCTGCCAATGACATTTACATATGCTCTGTGCACTTCCTGCTGGTTTCAGTGATTTTACTTAATATTTTGTTCAATGTACAATACAACTTTAGTTATGTTTAATGCATGAAAAAAAAATTCCTTGTAATTGAAAAAATATTTTGTGGTGAAAATATTTTGTTTTTATTATTATCCTTTATTTGTAACATAGGCATATTCGGTAGCTCAATACAGGAATTGGGTAGAAAAATGCAATACATGTATTAAGACATGGCAAAACATGGAGAGCCCGGTCTTTGAGCTTAAAATCTTACATACATAGCTCTTTTTCCCAAAGCACCTTACAAGATTGAAAACTCTCAAACTTACAGTCTAAATATTTCTTCTAATTAAAGGACCACAGAGGTGCCATATTTTCAATGTACTTCTTAATAAAGTAGAATTAATATAAAATGAATTGTTTTAGGAAAAGCTACAGTCTCAATAGCTCTGTTTTTTGTTTTGTCTGTCTTGTGAATGGGAACCTTTTATAACAGAAAGTGAAATAATCTTGAAAACTAGGGATCTGAAAGAAGCTGACATTTATATGTATGTTCACATGGGAGCCAGGCCATGTGTGATAGGTGGGAAGTCTCTTTTGTTAATCTTTCATTTTGCTATCAATGTTTACTCTCTACCTTAGAGACTGTAATCAAAAAAACATCAAGTTTTTTTAATATTCCAGAAAAGCATGAAAAACTAGTTACACATTGTACTAGCCATTTGTTTAATCCCTGAGTCAATCAACACTTTTTCTTCTATATTGTTATGAAAATTATTGGCTCCTGAACCGTAATTAGCAGTTTGCCTATTTATTTGTGTGGTGGCAAAAACAATGCCCCCTAAGGCTGTCACACAGTTAGATCTCGTCCCCACTCTTATCAAGCATTCTGAGCTGCATTAGTATATTGAGCTGTACATTATCATGAAGGAGCTGAACAAGCAACATTGAATATCTCTGGAATTATTTACTGTAGAGAAAAACGTCTCATGCAATGTATAGGTTGACAGTGTGCAATTTGTGTGTTCCTGCCAAGTTCAACGTGCTAACATCATCTGACAAGGAAACAACACACAGTTTAGGAAGCAATTTACTCTAATTGTGTATGTTGTCATTGCAGATTGTGTTGTAATGACATTTACAGTTTGTGCATGTAGTATTTTCTTTGTAAAATTCAGAAAAAAAAACAGATGATTTACAAAATAGGAACTGAGTTTATCCGTATAATTTACAGTTTTATAATGAATGTGTAGTTTGCGTGGTAAATGCTGGCAAAAAAGGCTATTGAAATGTTACTTCACACTATTTTGACAAATCAAGCAAGGGAGGTTGCAGGCCTGTTGCCAGTAGTTGTGCTGCTGTTCCCAACCAACTGTTACTTCTGTTTTTGCTTTTTCCAAAGTTTCTCTTGGGACTCTGTTCAGCACAAGGAATTGGATGAAGTGCTTGGAGTTTGTTCAGAAGGGAGGTTTAAGAGAATGTATAAAAATTGAAGAGTGTGTGCTCTAATGCCGTAATCAGATGATGATACATGTTTAAGAACTGGTTTGTATTGTTTGGAATATGAAGTAAACTTATAGATTATTTATTCTTTTTTCACATCTTTGATTTCATGTAAAATTAACTGTTTCCTAAATCCAAATGGTAGCATTATATGCCATTTTTATTCAAATAATAATATTAATAATAATAAATAAAGGCAAATGGTATGCTATTGTACTTCCCCAATATCCAAAAATATATTAGTCTGACCATAAGATGTAGAACTTCTATACACACTGTATACTAGAGATGTACTCTCTGGATAGTTAGTTTGTGTACACTTCAGACTGGAATTCAAATGTCGTGAAAACTAAATCTCTTATTCTGGTGTTTGGTGATAACATGCTTTTTTTCTTTGTAATTCATATTTCATTAGATCAGGTTGTGTCTTAAGTTTTGTGGTGCCAGTTCATTACGTCGTGGGTGGGTAACACTAAGCACTGCTATGCTGATTCAGACATCATGTTGAGCCTAGTAAGGCAATTTTACACTACACTGAATTATGTATTTACTAGCGAATTGCCCGTCAAAAAATGACGGCAATGAAATTGTAAGGTAGCTAATGCTGTTTAGTGTGTAATAATGAAATATATAATACATTAATAAATGAATATACTTTACCTATTTTAAAGCATTGTGTGGAAGAGCTGTGAATGTGTTTTGATGTTGCTGCAGCATTAGTGGTGTGGATCTGCTGTGTAAGCGTGCTGAATGTGTGCAGTGTAAAACTGTGCGTGCGCGAGCCCAAACCGTTGTCGTGTACTTCCGCATTGGCGTCAAATGGCGAGTAATGTGTGTTATACGTTTGTATCGGAATATCCGTAGGTGTTTTGCGAGTTTCTTGTGGTGTTTTGCGAGTTTAGAGTGCTGTAGCCTCGTTTTCGTTTTGTTCGGCGGCCATTTTTTCTCTCGCTTCGTTTTTTTTTTTAGTCTCTAAACTGTTTTATTTGAAGTAAAATCGAGGTGTAAGTTGTATTTTTGAGGTGCTGGGTGCTCCCTCTTGGTGTAGGTAAGTTTTTTATGTATGTGGTGTGTGTATGTATTGTGTTTTACATTTTGTAATGTTCGCGAGTTGCGTCCGAGTGTTGCGAGTCCGTAATGTGTGTGAACGTGTGTCGTATGTTGTTTGCGAGTGTCGTAATGTGTGTGTCGTACTGTTTGGGTTGCGACGTGAAGTTTGCGAGGGTCGCAGTTGCTGGCAAGGAGCGCCTTCGGCGCTCCATGCCAGCAACTGCGGCCCTCGCTTTGCGAGGTCCTCAGGTGCTGGCATGGAGCGCCTACGGCGCTCCATGCCAGCAACTGAGACCCTCGGGCAGTGCCCTCGCTTCGCGAGGGCCTCGGCTCGCGTAGCGAGCCCGCAGCGTTAGCAACAACTCGTACGCTCACAACTATATATGTGATCCTAGGGATCATGGGTGTAGGAGCCCACAGAAATCTGGCCGGGGATAATTCTCCCTGGGCTGGAAGTATGGGCGAATCTACTATCAATGCTCTGGGGCCCTGCCCTATATATATTCTAAAAATAAATAAATATATATATATTTTTTTTTTTTTCTCTCGCTTCGTTTTTTTTTTAGTCTCTAAACTGTTTTATTTGAAGTAAAATCGAGGTGTAAGTTGTATTTTTGAGGTGCTGGGTGCTCCCTCTTGGTGTAGGTAAGTTTTTTATGTATGTGGTGTGTGTATGTATTGTGTTTTACATTTTGTAATGTTCGCGAGTTGCGTCCGAGTGTTGCGAGTCCGTAATGTGTGTGAACGTGTGTCGTATGTTGTTTGCGAGTGTCGTAATGTGTGTGTCGTACTGTTTGGGTTGCGACGTGAAGTTTGCGAGGGTCGCAGTTGCTGGCAAGGAGCGCCTTCGGCGCTCCATGCCAGCAACTGCGGCCCTCGCTTTGCGAGGTCCTCAGGTGCTGGCATGGAGCGCCTACGGCGCTCCATGCCAGCAACTGAGACCCTCGGGCAGTGCCCTCGCTTCGCGAGGGCCTCGGCTCACATAGCGAGCCCGCAGCGTTAGCAACAACTCGTACGCTCACAACTATATATGTGATCCTAGGGATCATGGGTGTAGGAGCCCACAGAAATCTGGCCGGGGATAATTCTCCCTGGGCTGGAAGTATGGGCGAATCTACTATCAATGCTCTGGGGCCCTGCCCTATATATATTCTAAAAAATAAATAAATATATATATATATATATATATAAATAATGGGTCAAAGCTTTCACGTGAAAGACATGCTGCTCAATATTACTTTTTTGTGTCCCCTGTTCATTGAATCCCCATCTCTCTTCTATTCCTACGCCCCTGCTAGGGATAACCATAGTTTCCCCTGAGTTTCTCTCCAAGAACACAGATTGAGCTCAAAATATTGTTTTTCATTCATAGTTTTGATGCATGTCCCTACCCTACTTTTTTATGATTTTAGTCCTCCTTTCAGCTTAAAGGGCCTCTGTACTATAAAAATAATGTCTGTTTAAAATTAAACCACATTCATAAGTACAATTGATTTATTATTTTTAAACTTTGTGATGCTAGCAGTTTTTCTTTAAAGCTATTATAGGTTTCTGCCCAATATGATGTGCCATTTAGCCCACCCATTTTGCATTATTGTGAATGGAGCAGCTGTAGCTATCTTCCTGCTGTGTGTTCTGCTGTCTGACTGGTATAGATCAGACCTCAGATCTACACTAGTCAGACACTGAACACACACAACAAGAAGTCTGCTACAGCTGCCCCATCCATAATTATGCAAAAGGTCTGAGCTAAGCAGCACAGTATGTCGGGCAGAAACCGCTAAAAGTAAGAGCTCTAAAGTATATCTACTAACGTTATGAATTGTAAACATTATACATCAAGTATACTTATGCATGTGCTTTCATTTGTTTTGTTTTTACCACCATCAACTTTTCATAGGGGTGTGACAGTGAAGAATATAGAATACATACAATACATTTATTCATCAATGTACAAAATACAAATAATAATGCATACATTATATAATGATTCTTTGTTGTATTCTTATAAAAATGGAGTAAACTCTATCCGATAAAAACAAATATTTATGTCTTCTTTGTCATTGCCATTTTTTTCTTCTAAGATGCATAGTTTTCCTGCTGCTCCACTTACAGTATAGAGGTTATGATGAACAAATAAGCTTGTGATAAAGACTACATTTGGGTTAAAGTTTGGTAGGAAGAACTAAGAGGCTTTTAAGAGTGAATAAAGAAGAAAGTATCTCCATAGCTAGGATAACACCCACCCAACTATGTATTAATGCTGCGAGCCTAAAAGCCTCTAGAGAAAGAAAGCCATTCATTAAAACATAGCAGAATAAACTGCAAAGCTGTATTAAAACAAAATAGCATAACAAACCAAAGATGATAAATTAAAAATAAAAGGAGGGGGGGCAGGGACTTTCCTCTCCTTGGTCTCTACGCCACCACCTGCTTGAAGCAATAGTAAGAAAAAAAAGATTACCTCTTAGCCTGTCCTCCAGGGCGCCAAGCCTCCCCTATGTCATCTCAGAGGAGAGTTTTAAGGGATTTGAACTGTTGTTATAATGTAAGGCTATGGGTAGAGCCTAACCATGGTTCCAAAATGTTCTATTATTTTTACAGTACAGTGCTCCTTTAATGTACCACTATTTTCCCAGAGGTCACATGCCATGCCCTGCCACTTCTGCATACGGCCAGAACATGTCCATTGGATCAAGACCACACACTATCTAGTTAGTTATTCACTGTGTCTCAAACTAACACAAACACACCACTATGAAAGGAAGCATACTAGTGGCTATTGAGATGCACAACTGAGACAAATCCAACAGAGAAGGCATAACATCCAAAAACAAAATAGTGGCATATAGGAAAAGAAACACAACTAACACACCATGTTTATAATGGCAGGACACAAACAGTTTTCACACAAGTTACCCCAATCTGACAGATGTTGCTAAAAAAAAAATATATATATGTACATAGTCTGTTTACACCAGGGGGATCAGATCACTTTTCTATTAAAATAATCATCGCCCTTTCCCCATATAAATGTAAAGCTGCCCTGGCCTTGAGCCCTTACTCTGTAGAGGGAAATTGTGCTTTGCACTGCACCAGCAATGACTCCACCAATGGGCAGCATGTAAACCACATACCTAACCAAATATAATTACTATAAATTCATGCAAAGATTACTCTGGTAGTACAACTGATCAAGTTCATGCTCTAAACTTCCAATTGCAAACACCTCTGTATCAGTATTTTTATAATGTGTGACATGATCTTATTGGTTCTTGACCAAGTGATTGTATAGATTATTTGCAGTGTGTTATTACAAGCTGTCTATGTACATCCCCTTCTGGATCGCTACTTTGTCATGGTGAAGGGGCTTGTGTACCTCATGGTCCACTGGAGAAGAAACTGGCAACCCACTGCAGTATTTTTGCCCAGAAAACCATATGGATAAGCACAAACAGAAACACTGACAGATGTGCTTGGGTGCTGCGGCCCATATGATCAAAGAGAGTCGGAAATTACTGAACGACTAAACAACAAGACGATGTGTTCACAGATATTTCATTGGCCACTCTTAGAGAATATATTATATTTTATGTTATAAAAACATGTTGCATATTTTTAAGTGTAGTTCTATAAAACCGTACATTTAAAAAAAAAATGAGCACAGGGTTTGTTTTAACATACTTTTAAAGAACTTAAATGAACTGGTTTAGCATTCTTTTAAAGCTTTCTTAATACTGTTTTTTCTTTTGCTTGTCAACTTTTTCCTTTTCGTAACCACCAAATTCAGAAATATCGTATGTGTTGTATTGTATAAAACAATAATGTGCAGCATATGGTACAAAATAATAAAGTGAGGCTACTTGTGGGACTTGCTAAAAGTATAGTCCTAAAAGTTTAATGAAAAGCACTGGCAGTTTCTGAATGTCCCTCCAGAACATCTTGTGTTCAGATTGTGCTAGAAATAATCATTTTCATTTTAGTATTCAGTAGGTTTAATGGTCAATAAAAGCTTGTCATTAGAAAATCTTTCTGCCTTTTACGCTATGTCCTATGGTTTAGTAAATTTGATTTGGTTATACACTATTAAATATTAATTAATGCCACTTTTGCATAATAGTAAAATATTTTTACTTTCAACCTTATCTGACATTTTTAAACATTAAATTGATGCTTTATTTTAGATCCAGTGAGGATGACTGCAGTACATTTCATGAATTTACAGTGAAATGTTTACCATATATATCTTAAGGTGACATTAACTGTCCTTTTTTCCCAGAGTTTGTTTTTTTAGCTCTGTGCAACAGCTGCTCTCCTGCCATTAATGCCAGCTTTAAACATGGACACGTTGCCAATGCCCTTTCATCCCCAGAGGCTCTAGGCGCCATGTTGTTTTGTTTTTGAAGTCGGCTTCTGCAAGGCTTTTAACACTGTTGCATACTACCCAAGCCAACTTTCTTATCTTTAGACAAATTTGATGTATTTATAAAAAATATACCAACAATCAAGGCTTTTATTCAAGATCCAAGCTTTTCCTTTGAGACGCACAGAGGGATGCAAATAGCAGTAGCAACTGGTAGATGGCAGGAGAGGTAGTGGCCTCTGAACTCACAACATCTGACTGAACGTTGGATCAATGTATTATTTTCCTGCAGTGAGAAGAGATTATTTTTTATAATAAATATATCTATGGGTTTTTTCCACCCTAAAGTCCTATCTGCCTTATTATAATATGCACATTTTATCTATACTGAACTTCCCTTGTACTTTTCTTATTCATTGTAGCAGATGTAAGTTTCTATTGTTTTTCCCTACATAAAAGTATTTTTAATATTGTAATTTGCACACTGCTTTGTTGAATTTATCAATATAAGATGCTTTGCAATTAATTTGGTAACTAGACTGCAAGGAATAAGGTATGGACTAAAGAAGTTTAACAGCATCAGTGACAAATCTCTTAAAGGGAACTCTGTCATGTTTTACAAACTTGTTAGTTTTTGTACTTGGCTCTGGTCAGTGGCCCCCCAAATAAACCCAAAATGGGCTTGGTCTCCCAGGTTTGTAAATTGCATACTTTAGTATAAACCATGCTATTATTATTATTATTGTCTTTATTTATATCGCGCCAACATATTCTGTAGCGCTGTACAGTGGTATTGTACAAGGCAAAAAAACAAACTTAACACCTTATAAAGAATGGAGGGCCCTGTTTTTGAGCATATAATCAAATGCACATAGTGCTTGTTTCCAAGACACGGACACACAATGGAAAACTCGCAAACTTACAATCTAAGGGTTTAGGTGTGATACAAGAGGGTGACAACTACAAAATGGCAACGTGAATGCAATTTGTTTAGTCAATTGGAGGGGTCTGTGTGTTGTACTGTAGAGTGTGGGTGGGAGTGTTATTATGCTGTGGAGTGTGCAGTTGTAATTATAAAGGCTGAAGGTGATATGATTTTTTAAATAGGTGTGTTTTAAGTAATTTTTTAAAGGTTTTGGGGCAGGAAGATAATCTAATGGAGCGAGGAAAGGAGTTCCAAATAGTAGGGGCAGCACGAGAAAAGTCTTGAAGACGGGAGTGAGAGGAGGGGATGAGAGAGGAGGAAAGAAGAAGGTCGTTAGCAGAACGAAGGGGGCGGTTGGGAGAGTATTTAGAGACAAGATCAGATATATAAGGGGTGCACTGTTGTTGAGGGCTTTATGTGTTAGGGTCAAGATTTTAAATGTGATTCGGGAAGCCAGTGGAGTGATTGACAGAGAGGAGCTGCAGACACTGATAGTTTGGTACTGAAGATGAGTCTAGCGGAGGCGTTCATTATGGATTGGAGGGGAGACAGACGAGAGATGGGTAGGCCAGCAAGGAGGGAATTGCAGTAGTCGAGTCGAGATATGATGAGAGAGTGTATTAGAATTTTAGCTGTGTCTTGTGTAAGATAATGACGAATTTTGGAGATGTTTTTTAGGTGAAACTGATAAGATTTTGTTATTGATTGGATGTGAGGAATAAAAGAGAGGGCGGGATCCAGTAGAACCCCAAGACAACGGACCTGGGAGGTGGGAGTGATGATGGTGTTGCAAACAGTGAGAGATATTTGTGGAGTGGAAGCTGTAGTAGAGGGTGGAAAGATTAGGAGTTCAGTCTTAGACATGTTGAGTTTGAGTTGACGGGTAGACATCCAGGAGGATATGCTAGAGAGGCAGTTGGAAACATGAGCTAGAAGAGAGGGGATAGATCGGGTGCAGAGAGGTAAATTTGAGTATCATCTGCATAGAGATGATACTGAAATCCACAGGATTTTATGAGGGTGCCAAGGGAGGAGGTGTAGATGGAGAAGAGGACAGAACCTTGGGGAACGCCAACAGACAGAGGGAGAGGTGAAGAAGAGGTGCCAGAGAAGGAGACGCTAAATGTACGATCTTTTAGATAGGATGTGAACCATGAAAGAGCTGTGCCCTGGATGCCAAATGAGCGGAGAGTTTGGATTAGAAGAGGGTGGTCAACTGTGTCGAAGGCAGCAGAAAGATCCAGGAGAATTAGAATTGAGAATTGACCCTTTGATTTGGCAGTTAGCAAGTCATTGGTGACTTATAAAGAAGAATGGAGGTGTTTATAGGCTGTACTCCTTTATGGGTAATTTATAAAGGTTTGTAGTCCTTTTACTCAGGGCCTGAATTCTCCAGAATCCTTTGCTGTTGACATCTTCTGGCAGTACTGGGTTGTGTGGTAACCTGGATTTTGTATAATAAAACTGGCTTGATATTAACATTTTTTTTTTAAATTACACATATATTGATATTGGGCGCTCATTGGGAGCCTCGCGCTGAGCGCCTTTCATTACGAGCTTCTCGGTTGGTGTATTTTTTATCATCACAGGTGCTTTTGCTCTCATTGTAAGGTCGGCGCTGATCTGCTTTTGGCGCTTATTGCAAGCCTCTCCCCTGGTGTACTTTGTGTCCTGTGAGCACCGTTGGCGCTCCTTGTGAGGTGCGCGGTGAAGGGCTTTGTTGTTTATTTCGATACTGTGCTTTTGTTTTTCTGTATATGTATTTTTTCATGATAATTAATTAATTAATTAATTAATTAAATCATAAATGAATATACTTTACCTATTTAGAATTACTATATGCAGCAAGCAATGTGCTGAAGAGCGAACAATCTGTTTTGATGTTCCTGCAGCATACAATGTAGATTTGCACTGTTGTTGAGCTGAGGTGTAAGTGTCAGCAATGTGTGTAGTGTAAATAGGCTGCGTGCGCGAGGGAAAGCCATTTGTGTAGCTGTGTAGTTCCGCATTCTGTAAGTTAGCGTTGTAAAATGGCGGCTATTGTGTATGTGGCACACGGGTGTGGATGATTTTGAGTCCTTGCTAATAGTATATTTTGTACCTCGTACGGGTTTGTGGAAAAGTCATATGTGCCAGGTGGTGTTTTGCGAGTTTAGGGGTCGTGTAGCCTCGTTTTCGGGTTTTTTCGGCGGCCATTTTTTCTTTCGCTTAGGGGATTTTCGAGTGTCTAAACTCTGTAAATTGGACTTAAATTTGCGTGCAACCTGACTCCTAGATGTCCTGGCTTGTCCCCCATTGCTGTGTGTAATCTTTTTTTTTTGTGTGTGTATTTTGTGTTTTTTTAATGTTTTCGGCTGTTCGCGGGACGGCCGTTAAGTTCGTATTATTGCAAGTTCGTAACTTTTTTTCTAAGTCCCACGGCTTGTATTGTTTTGTGTAAGTGCGTATTTAGTCATTACATGTTTAGTTTTTTTTTTTTTTTTTCAAAGGTCCGCTTCGGTGGCTGTTTGTAACCGCTTTTGAGGCGCTGTAGATCCTCCACCTCCGCAAATGCGGCCCCTCGCTTTTCGAGGGTCCGCATTTGCGACCTGCAATGAGCCTTTGGCTCATTGCATCCGACGAGGGTGCCTCCACCTCTGCAAATGCAGCCCCTCGCTTTCCGAGGGTTCGCATTTGCGACCTGCAATGAGCCTTCGGCTTTTTGCAGCCGACGTTGGAGCCTCCACCTTCCGCAAATCCATTTGCGGCCCGAACTGTGTCCCTCGCTTTGCGAATCGTAAAGCGTGACGACGATTCGCAGTTTGACAACTATTATATGTAATAGACTGGTTTTCACTGTCATTAGTTGGGTTCCTGGATGTATATTCAAAACACAGGCAGTTTGCTTAATTTGCTATATGTTCGCTCAATCTAGTATTAACATATCAATTAATCACATATATAGTTCTCAGCAGTGCAGACTTGCCAAAAAACGTTGGTAACGCAACTTTAAAACTGTGGACTTGCGAGGGCTGCGGTTGCTGGCACTTTTAAAAAATCGCCTGCAAAAATTACGGCCTGTAACACTTTGAAAAGGAAACCGCCACTTAGAGAAAAAAAATACAAAAAACATCACGCACAGCATGGGGGGAACAGCCAGGATGTCTGGGAGTGAGGTTGCAGGCGAATTTAAGTCGAATTTGCAGAGTTTCACCACTTGAAAATCGCATAAGTGAGAGAAAAAATGGCAGCAGAAATAAAACGAAAACAAGGCTACACGACCCCCTAAGCATGAAAAACACTGACAGGCACAAACGACTTTTACCCAGGAACGTACGAGTTACAAAATACACTATTAGGAAGGACGGAAAATGCTCGAGACCCCCGTAACACATAGACAATCGCCGCTATTTTACAACAATAACTTGAAACTAATAACATTACCATTCTAAAATGCCGCTTTACACAACTAAACAAACAGTTGCAGCCTATTTACACTGCACATTTGCCACTTTCTCATCAGCTCACCAACAGTCCAAATGTACATTGTATGCTGCAGGAAAAACAACAGTCATTGTTAGCTCTTTAGCATATTGATTCCTGGATATATTCATTACAAATAGGTAAAATATATTAATTTATTATTTAATTAATTAATTATTATAAAAAAATATATTTATATAAAAAAAAAAGCAGGGGAGAGGCTCGCAATGAGCGCAGAGGGTGCTCAGACGACCAAAAGTAAATGAGGGGAGAGGCTCGCAATGAGCGCCAAAGGTACTCAGAGGACTAAAAGTCTTACATTGTGTGGCAAAAAGCATTACCTGCCTCATTTTTTGACGGGCAAGTCGCTAGACTATTATATTAAGTTGTATATTTCTTATGTCCTTGTATATCATCTATTGTTGGATTATCCATGCACTAAGGATAGAGCTAATGTATGTCACTTGTAGTGGGAATTTGTTAATACGATCTTGATTAACTATACAGTCTAGCACATCTCTTTTATAGTTTCATAATGGCATTGCCTATTCTTATGACCGGATGAAAAATAGAATACAGACGCCTAGTAGAACAATACATGCTCCTGCTCTCATTTATCTATATCAAGGTGAGGGATCCTGGGAATCCGTATATTCTAATTTTGGATAAGGAATAAAATATTTTTCAGCAAATCCCATTGGGAAAAATCAGTTATTAGAACTTTCTTGCAGGTCCCAAGACTAACACTTATGAAGAGATTTCAATAGCACAATTTAGCAAATACAAATTCAAATAATATGGTTAAATATGTATTTAAAAGTAAGAATAAAGTGCTGATATATTATATTATGTAAGAAAGTGATATGGCAGCATAGGGTTAATAGACAGACTTGTTCTTTTTCCAAATTTTAACTTTTCTGATTATTGACATAGGTGAGTAATAGGATTCAGATCTGAAATAGCATGGATGCCGTCTAATAATTAAAAGTCATGAAAGCCCTTATTTTAATACCTCCCTGGTGGGTTTTTGGATTAGACATTGTCCTAGTTTGGATTAACATACAAATTGGATTGCCAATACGTGTGGACATAAAATGCTCACATATACTCAATTTTGCATTGTAAGAATTTCAAGCTGGAGCTATTTCAGAGCTCAATGGCCTCTGGAAGAAATTTTAAATTACAAAGGGAAAAAAAAGGAATCCTCTGCATTCTGCTTGCAGCTGGGGCGAGACACATGCTTTGTATATTCCTATGCATGGCCGCTGTCTGGCTAGCATAAACATAAAGGAGTTGTGACTGCTGATAGGTTAAATTGATATGTTGGTATTAACAAACGTGCAGTGGCATATAACACAATGTATTACATTACAACTCTGCCAAATTTGTATTGCAGCAAAAAAGGAACAGATGGGCTCAAAATAGCCATAAAATATTCCACCGCATGTCTCTCAAAATTCATTAGACAGACTTTAAAGGGGGTGTTATTAATGTACAGGAGTCACTATGCAAGCTGTGATTGTATGACTGACATTAAAACAATCATTACCTTAGTACTGCAATGTAAAAACAGTCTCTTCTAAATTTATTTTTCAATATCAGTAGCACTATGGCACTAGAATTCGTTCACTCCTATTTTTACTTGCTTTTCTACCAACCAATAATTACAATATAGCTACAAGCAACTATTTAATTTAAAATATTATTTACGTTAAGAAAGGGATACTAGTAACTATGGTGTTTTGATATGATATGTGTGTAAATTATATGATAATCATTGTTATATCCAGTCAGTTTATACGTTATCATTATAGTTTATAAAATAAGATGCAATGCATTTCAGAATTACTGATACCCTTGGTAAAGATGAGCAAGGACATTTTAGAAATGTTATTTTGTTTTTCAACTTGATCTTACACTAAAATATGAGAGAAATCTTAAATTGAAAACTAATCCTTAAAGGGCTACTGAACTCACTGTAAGCGCTCTACATGGTGCGAAAGAGCACAAAATTGTATGTTAAAATGATTTTTTTTATTACACAAATAACTGCTAACATATTTAAAGTTTTAGATTTTTGTTTTCATACAGTCTATCCTGTCCACTGACTGTTGCATGAGTAATAAGCAGAATGCAGCATGTGAGGGCAAGTTTGTGATTGATAGCACTGCATCCCTGTGGACTCAGGTTACTCTACACTGACCAGTTAACCAATAGCTTTGCTGTTTTAGGTGAGTACCAGTATTCCATGTCTGCACAGATAGATGTGGTAAGGGTCACATTGTTGGGATCACTACATGGAGCAATAGCCCCTCCAATGAGCTGGACTGAAAGCATTGCTCAAATTCAGTACAGAAATGTAAGAAAAGATGAACCCATTACAAGTTCTGTCATCGATAAATGTTACCTTCAAACAAAATATAAGCGGTTTGTCAAAAAACAGTCCATTGATTTGAAATGGGGGGGCACCCCTGCAACCTGACTGGTTGCAGTAATGGAGCAGACTTGGCAGTCTTTCACATATAAACACAGATTTTATTTGATTTGTTTTCTCATTAAAAAAATATTTCAACGATTCAGAAACTATTTCAGCATGCTTTTTGGGGATCTTTACAGCGCTGTGGTACAAATTGTGCTAAATTAAGTGACCTAAAAAAACAATTTTCTCCGAAACGTGTCATTTGTATTGGCACCCCTAGAAATATATTCCTATACATGTTTTACTTTTTTTTAAGAACACCTGAGCTTTTTTTTCCAACTCTTTAGTGGTCATCAATGTCTTTCTGTTTCACTGTTGTATTATTACACACTGCTGTATTATTACACAGGCCAAACACCCCTAGTCACCCATCAACATGGGGAAGACCAGAGAATACACAAATGAAATGAAAGCTTTTGCAGTGGCCATCCTGTCCCCACACCTAAACCCCACTGAACACCTGTGCAGTGAACTGAAGAGTAGAGTTCATAAGTGACAACCAATGGTCATGAGAGATCTTGTATGATGGAATGGACTCTGCTCACTTTCTGCATGTTCTTCCACCTTATACAGCTTTAAAAGAGAAGACTCAGTGCTGTTATAATTGCAATGGGATGCTGCACAACATACTAAAGCACTGGAGACAATAATTGTGACACGTGTTTCTGAGAAAATGTTTATTTTTTTGTAAGAATTAGTTTTTTTTCAATAATTTTACTTCACTGAAAGGTTAGATTTTTCTAATATTTTAGGTAGGTGTTTGCTAGAATGGGGCTTTCACATGATGGGGTCCAACATATTGTACATTTATGTTACCATAGAAGTCTTTGAGCCCCTAAAACCATTAACTGATCTGTGTCAAGTGAAAGTTAGCAAAATGTTAATTGTTTTTATAGGTACCATACTTAGGCCGATTGACTAGGTGTCCAAAAGCACAATCCAATGTACCTCAGAGTTCTTGCTTTAAATAAAACAATAAAGACTGCAAAGACTAATAAGTAATGCAATCTGAAAGCAAATAGTGTGTTTGGATGCTCGGGGCAACACTTGTTCTTTGGTACTAGTTGAAGGAATGGTTAATTGATTTTAGTGCTGACAACTGCTTTCTAGTTTACAAGTCCATTAGAAGGATTTCATTACAGAAAATCTACTTTTTTAGAATGCCCCTTTACCGAACCAAACACCTAATTAGATTTTTTTTTTCTTCAACAAAAGCAAAATATCTTTTACTATTGCTGAAAATGATTACATTCACACTTTTATTTTGCATCTTTCTTTAGTTTTGTTATGTTGGTAGGAATACATTAATCTAGACACGGATAGATTTCCATTAAGGTTATGGAACAGAGCCCATGATGCAATTCCTACAGAGTTCTTTACAATCAAAGAAGCAAACACATTTTATCAGGTTGATAAGTTTTTTAAAATCTGTGTTTAGTTTCATTCTTTTTTGTCATGCAACATATTAAAAAACAAAAAAATACAAGAACAACAATTTCTGCGTAGTGATTGCTTTTATTCTTTAATGTGTTTGTGCTAATTAACTCTAGTTAAAATGTATTCTCTCTGTTCAAATCAGTGTCAAACAAGATGAAAATGTAGTGTGTCAAAGTTAGTACCATACAGTTAATATTATTCTAGGTCTTAAAGGCGGTCCCATGTGCATTGGACCGTAACAAACTGGTCCCAAGGTAAAACACGGCCATTTACCTCACTATAAGCGCTCTTCATTGTGTGAAAGAGCACAAGATTCTATCTTAAAGTGATCTATTGTTTTGGGGGTTTTTTAAACTAAGAACAGATACAAATTTGCAGTCTTAGGTTTGTTTACCGACACACTGCTGACTGCCTCATGATTTACAGCATCTGCCGGGAACAGCCTTTCCAAGCTCCGTGAAGAGAGAAAGGTTGATGGTTTTAGTCTCTTTCAGAAATGTAATAAGCCATCAGCTAACCCCCAAATAACATATGTGTTTGTTTCATGCAGTCATTTCCCTGCACAGATGAATTTGGGAAGGGCTAACTCTCTTTCTAGTCTGCTGTCTGCACACAGCTCTTGTTGTCTGTCTGGAGGCATGCCTAATTTTCATGTAAACTGAAATCCATTTATGATTTTTTTTTTTGTGAAAAGGGCACATGTTTCAAAAATGTAAAAAATATTTCAACATATTTTCAGGAGTACAATACAGTGGTGCGCTTCAAGTTGTGCTGAATTAAGTGGCACTTTAAGAGCCACTGCTCTTTCATATACTGACTAGCGACTTGCCCGTCAAAAACGGCAATACAATTTTAAGGCAGGTAATGCTGTTTGCCACAGAGAGTAAGTGTTTTGGTGGTCTGAGATCCTTGTGCGCTCATTGTGAGGCTGGCGATGAGCGCCTTTGGCGCTCATTGCGAGCCTCTGGGTTGGTGTATTTGTTGTTATCATAGGCGCTTTTGCGTTTATTGTAAGTACAGCAGTGATCTGGTTTTGTCGCTTATTGCAAGGCTGTCCCCTGGTGTAGTTTGTGTCGTATGAGCACCGTTGGCGCTCCTTGTGGGTGGCGCGGTGAAGGTGTCTGTGGTTGTTTGAGATAGTGTGGTGTTAATTAATTTTTGTTTTGTGTATATATTTTTTTATGCTAATTAATTAATGAAATGATAAATTAATATACTTTACCTGTTTGTAATTAATATATGCAGCAAGGAATGTGCTGAAGAGCTAACAATCTGTTTTGATGTTCCTGCAGCATATAATGTAGATTTGCAGTGTTGTTGAGCTGAGGTGTAAGTGTCAGCAATGTGTGCAGTGTGTAGTGTAAATAGGCTGCGTGTGCGAGGGGAAGCCGTTTGTCTAGCTGGGTACTTCCGCATTCCGTAAGTTAGTGTTGTAAAATGGCGGCGAATGTGTATGTGGTTTGCGGGTGTGGATGATTTAGCATTCTTGCTAATAGGGGGAATGTTGTAGGTCGTACGGTTTTTGGAAAAGCCGTATTTGCTTTGTGGTATTTTGCGTCTTTAGGGGTCGTGTAGCATTGTTTTTTTTTGTTTTTTTCGTCTGCCATTTTTTCTCTCGCTTAGGGGATTTTCGAGTGTCTAAACTTTGGAAATTTGACCGTAATCAAGGTTTAAGCAGTGTTGCAGAGGTCCTGGGTGTCCCCCCTTGCTGTGGCTAAGGTTTTTTTTTTTTTTTTTTTTGTCTGTATTTTTGTGTTTTTTATGTGAGCGGGTTGTCCGTTAAGGTCGTATTTTTGCGAGTCCGTAATGGATTTTTTCTAAGTCACTCGGGTCGTATTTTTGTGTGTAAGTACGTGGTTAGTCATTGCGTGTTTATTGTTTTTTTTTTCAAAGTCCTGCTTTTGTGGTCGTTTGTAACCGGTTGTCAGGCGCCATAGAGCCTCCACCTCCGCAAATGCGGCTCCTCGCTTCGCGAGGGTCCGCATTTGCAGCCTGCGAAGAGCCTGCGGCTCATTGCGGCCGACGTGGGAGCCTCCACCTCCGCAAATGTGGCCCCAAAGTCGTATGGGGTCGTAGGGATGAGCGCCTATGGTGCTCACCTCCACCAGTTCAAGGAGCGCCTTTGGCGCTCCTTGCCAGCAACTGCGGCCCTCGCTTTGCGAGGGCCGCAGTTGCAGCGGGCTTGCTATGCGAGCCCGCAAGCATTAGCAGCAACCCGCATTGCTGAGAACTATATATGTGATATGGGAGTCATTGACCTGATAATTGTCCATGGACTTATTTTATTATGTTTACTAGAAATGTGGTAGTGCCTGAATGCTTTAATATGAAGAGTTGTGTGTAGGATAAACTTTTAGTTATACTATGGGGTATGAAGCTTGGCAAACTCTTGACGTTGTGAAATCTAATCCATAGAAGAACCTTTCAAATTGAGTGGTTCTTGAAGTTTTCCAAGATCCAGTCTGGTCATTCCCTTTCCTGAATATGAATGGCATTGTAATGATACAGGATGCAACCTCTTGAAATCCTACTAAGCTAGTACATGGAATCAGGCGGATGGCCATATCTAACTTCAGGTGCCTGCTCGCCTATATATTCATTACACAACTGGATTTCTTTTCTTTTTTTATTTATCTGTTAAAATTAAGTTTGATGTTTACTCTGTTACAAGTAGTTACAAGGAGTATGAGAGCACTTTATTGTTATTTGCATCTATTCTCTTACCCATATTTATTACATTTTTGTCTCACTAACTCCTACAAGATTTTAGAAAAAGTAATGTAGTATAAATACACTGAAAATTTGTGTATTAGGATAAATAATAAAGCAGATGTGTGCACTCCAGTGAATTCTTGGTCACATCATCTTTTTATACTGTGGTTTCTATTTTGTATCACTGTTTTCCTTTCTTTTTCCATCCTACGCTTGGTACAATCAAGTTGAGGCAACTTCTACATCCTAGCTCGTGTCAGGTTGTACTAGCACAATAGTTTTCCTCTTGTTAGAGATCACAAAACTTATGTTCCTGTTCGTGACCGTAACACAAAGGTAGAAAAAATTGTAAAGATCTCAAGTGATAAAATTATATATATATATATATATATATATATAGCATAAAAATAGCAGATCTTTAGTACAAACCCTTTTAAAGAGATGAGGACAAGCTAAGCTTTTCTTTGCCGCTGAGAATTGGCCACTGTGGGAGGAATTAGCTTCCAAGAGGTTTAAATAAAAATTTCCTCTGAAAATACTTCTGTGTCTGGAATGCACAGCTGTTGATGTTGTTAGTTTGTTGCATACTTCACAAAAATGTCCTAATTTTCACATAGTGAATAAAATCAAAGCGAGAGAGAGTTTTTTCGAGTATATATATGCTAGGGTGAGAAGTTTCTTACTCGTAAAAATCTGTCTTAATTTATCATCAGGCAATCCTTACGCTTATCCCAGGCATTCTTTAATTACTTACCTCTGTTCCTTTCCTATTTATATACAAGCTTTCTATAATTTACTGCACAATCAAACAACCCCTGACTTTTTTCCAAATTCAAATCATAGTCTCTTGCTCCGGCATCCGGCGTTCTCTCCCAGTGAATATAACTATGAGATTCAATGTCTTTATATATTCAGTCTTTCACAGTATACGCATACAACATTTAATTGTGAAAAGAGCGCAAGTTATATAATTATTTATTTTTATTCATAAATTTAATATAAAAAAAATTGAAGGGTGATAGGTATTCCCTAATCTCTACATCTGTAGACATAATTGATCTATAACCAGATAAACCTTTTGCTACTTAAGCTGGTTACCCAGCAAGTAATTATTGTGGATCTTCCATACTAATACTGAAGTAAAGCCTTGCATTTCTGTTGTTCCCTTTTATAGTATTGTATGCATGTAGTGTAAAAGCAAATTCTAGCAGTGTGTTTGATGCACTTAGGCCTTATTAAATATGCTTTTTAAGACTTGTTTAGATTTTTAGCCGCTCAAGTACAACCATTAAAGAGATATGGAAGGTTTCTAGATGAATATACCCATTTATCCATTTACTTTATTTTAAAAGCTCTTCTTTTCTGCCTAAAATCATTCAGTTTGTACCTGTTTGTATCAGCCTTTTTTAGCTCATGCCGCTCAAAAAATCACATATTGTTCACCAATAGTTCCTATATGGTTTCTCCTCTCTGCAGCTCATGAAGACAGTGTACTTCCAAGTACTTTGCTGTCTCATAGTATCTAATCAGTGGCAACATTTTACAACATGCTTCTTGAGAGAGGTCGTTGACCTCTGAAACACTGCAGAAGGCATATTTAGGTTTCCTACATTATGAATAATCCGATACAGGAGAATCAGTGGTGTATGAAAACATGTTTTGCATGAAAAAATACCAAAGTAAATGTTAACAAACTCATCCCAATGTTTGCTAAATCACTTGAGTTTGAAAGCAGTTGCTTTTGTTAGTTAACACCCCTGGATATCTCTGCTGCAACTTACATAAAATTCATAATTAGTTTTGGCCAATCATCCAGAAGCTAATACATTTTAATACAATGTAACAATTAGTGATGGCAGGTTTTGCAGGAAGGAATCATGGGATGTGTAGTCCCCCTGTAGAAGAAAGCAGGAGGAGCCAGACACTGATCTTTAGATCTCTGCTGCTGGCTTGAAGGTTAGTAAAATCTGTACCCAAATGTAGTGTTTCTATTGGGAGGTACACTGTGCCTATGTAAGCAGCTCTGGGGGTGTGGAAAACTAATTGTATCTTTACATAAAATAAGTCTGTGTGTGTCTTGATTGACTCAATGTAATGTGTGTTTCTGATATAAGCAGCATGTGTTAGAGAAAGGTAGAAACAGGGAAACTTAGATATACCTTTGAGCACTTCTTAATAAAATAAAGTTCATAGAAGTAAATATATAGGTATATTATATTCCTAGTGAAATCCAGAAATCTTCCCATGTACATTTTAAGTTGTATTACCCTTATATTGTTTTTGTGTAGGGCCGTGATGATCCTCGTTGTAGAGGCCCATTTTACACATATGACTACCACTATCTATGTCATATTTATCTATTTTATAATTTTGTAAAGCTTTATAGAACGTGTTGCTGGTTAGAATAGGTTGTGCACCTCTGATGTTTAGGGATTTTATCCAAGCAAGACAATGTATTTTATTGTATAATCAGGATAATATGTTATGACACCCAGTCCCTGGCCAGCTCACTTGACAAGTGTTTTCCCAGCCACAGTAGTTAGGAATGCCTGAGATACTGCGTCAGAGACTGGCAATTTCAACTAATCTATCTCTATCTTGAATATACCAAAGATAGAATACTTTAATAGGTAGTATGTGAGGATATTATTATATTTTCTTACAAACTTGGCAATCTCACACTATTGTATGTTCTTCAGTCACAATCATGCAAATATGCAATTTTTATAGACAAATATATCATAATTTGCTGTAAAATTTGTTTTTTTATTAAAAAAGGAGAAATGTAAAAAGAAAGTGAACATGAGATTGAAGTGAATGAACTTAAAGGCATAGTTTCATGGATTATGAATGCATTTTTGAAATACCAAAAATAAAGATTATTAAACTTACCCTAAAGTTTGCGAAGTCTCTTGAGTTTGCAAGCAGTTGATTTTCGCTGCTAAAATTTGCATATAATTCATTATTTTGTAAGAGCCAATCAAAGGCAGCTATAACATTGCATCAATCAGTGATGACAATTTGTGCAGGAAGGCATCATGGGATGTGTAGCCCCCTGCACAAGGAGGCAGAAGGAGCCCAGACATTCCTTTGTAGATCTCTGCATTGTGCTGCTGCTGGCTTGAAGGTTAGTATAGGGTTAAAATCCGTTCCCAAATGCGGTGTTTCTATTGGTAGGTTCACTGTCCCTATGTAAGCGGCTCTGGGGGTGTGGAAAACAAGTTTTTATTTTTAAATAAAATAAGTCAGTTTGTGTATAGAATGACTCCATGCAATGTGTGGGTCTGATATAAGCAGCATGTGTTAGATTAGAGAAAGGAAAAACTGTGAAACTTAGATATACCTTTAACAACTTTAACTTTATAAATCATTCTTGTAATAGAGCTACTTTTACTACTTTCTGTGTTGACCAGCATTACCAAAGTGATATGTATGTTCTTCCTTAGTACATTTTTAAGTTATTCTTAAAGAGCCCGAAATACTACCTATATACTGTACTAGTCATTCCTAAAATAATCTAAAATATCACTTTATATATAATTTTTTATTTTGTGAAGGAATATAACGAACATAATGAATCCAGACAAAACATCTTGGGTTGCCATGAAGTGTTATCATATTAACAAAAACCCATCTTATCTCAAACTTTGCATTAAATATTTCAGCTATTTCAAAAGACAACTGTGGTCAAATAATTCTATATGATTAGGTTACATAAAATAAAATACAATGTGTAGTTTTATAGTTAGCAACAAAAAAGGGGAAAATTGACATTTGAACTTGCAACATGGCTTAACCACTTCTCCACATCATCATGATAAAGCTAATCAGCCTGCCAGTCACAACTTGACCCCGATTAGCAATGCTGTTTCTTATGATAGGGCTACAAGGGCTCTAAATGCATTTGCTAAAAATGTTAATAATTCTTGATCAGAAAAATGCAAGCAATTATCTCATATTCATTTCAAGAGTCTGCCACATGGTGCTCACCCTTTTTGATGGATTTAATTTCCTTTTACGCCAGGGTTTGAGAAACCCTGGTAAGCCAGAGAGCTATGGCTCCTAAAACGTTACTTCTGGCTCTCAACTCTTTAGTAGTACTATAAATATCTCTATACAAGCACCAATCCCTGGCCCCTTAAGTGTTTGGCTGGCTCCCAGTATTTTGGCTAGCCACAAAGTATGGTATAAATTTGCCACTCCTGCTTTAAGCGAATGCAGCTTTTTTTTCTTTTCTTGTTGTTTTATGTATATTTTAAATTAGTCTGGATGTCGTAAATGTTCAGTAAAATATTTTTAACATCATAGTTTACAGAATACATTTACATCTGCCCTAAAGCCATTATTACCTTGATTATTGAGCATTTGAATTGAGCTGTGGAACTGCTTCCTCTCAATCTCTCTCTGTAAGGGCTATCCTTTATATGAGTAGAGCAAATTGTGCTGACCTAAGATGAATTTTTTATGACTGCTTGAAGGCCTTTAAAAGCTATCATGCGTTGGCTGTAATTTTTTTTACTCTGAGGCATTTTTAGTCTTCCAAATGATGCAAAAGGAGGAAAATGTAATCTTTTAGTTGAAAAACATTGTGGTGTCTGTGAACTTGTACATTAAAGGCATACTTAAGTTGTATAGATTATGAAAGCATCTGATAGAGAAGAATCAGTATTGTATGAAAAAATACCAAAATAAACACTATTACACTTGCCCTATTGTTTGCTAAACCTCTTGAGTTTGCACCACTAGAAATCCCTATTAAAATGAGCATAACATTCATAAATTCACTTTGGCCAATCGCAGGCAGGTAATACATTGTATCAATCAGTGATGGCAATTTGTGCAGGAAGGCATCATGTGATGTGTAGTACACAAGGAAGCAAGGAGTCGTTAGACATTGCTCTGTGGATCTCTGCACTGTGTTGCCGTTGGATTGAAGGCTATTGTAGAGTTAAAATTCATGCCTAAATGCAGTGTTTCTATTGGTAGGTACACTTTGTCTGTGTAAACAGCTCTGGGGGTGTGGAAAACAAAATAAATAAAATAAATCTGTTTTTGTATATAATGACTCAATGTAATGTGTGTGTCTGATATAAGCAGCATGCCTTAGATTAAAGAAAGGAAAAACAGGGATGCTTAGATATACCTTTAAGCTTTGCTTTGTAATATCTCTGTAACTTTTATCACAGTCATGGAAAAGCAAATAAACTTTTTTTTTATAGTTTATTATTACTTTAGGATATGTTCATTTGGGAGCAGAAAAACAATTGAACTTTTTATGCTTGTGAATGTCAACCAGGACAGAGATTCCAAAATTATTACTGAAGCATTTCATCCACGATGAGCGCTTGTGTTTTATTGTTTGACAGTTTATGTTACACTGTTCTGCAGCTGTTTAATATCTAAGGAAATCATTGAGAGAATTTAAACCTTCTTTATTTTGTTTTGTTGCTTAAGTAGCATTGCTTTTTATATAAAGTAAAAATAATTGTACCTTGACTTTTGTGTTTTCATGCTTTCTTAATTTGCATAGTTCAATACTCTATGTATACAGGTGCTGCAGACAGACAAATACCTGACCTCTAATGTGAGAAAAAAACATATCCATCAGTAGAAAATAAGGGGTAGTTGTGGTTATTCGTTATTGCTGTAGCTGAAAAACATGTTATAGAGTATGCAGAGTCATGTTAATGGAGCCTAACACATCCCTTGAATGGTCAATCTAGCATGACAAAATAGTGAGTCAACATCTGACCCTTTAAGTATCAGTGGTTCAAGACATTGTCCTGACCCAGGAGACCAAACACATTTGCTATGTATCTATTTAGACACGTTTCCTGTCAACTTATTTTTATTTATATATGGGAAATTAAATATGGGGGATTTTTTTCAGTAGACATTCAGATTTCTACTGGTATACTTATTATTTGGTTGTATGTAAAATGGGAAAGAACAAAATAATAAAGCTAGCAATTTATTTAAAAAGTTTTTGCACTGATAATAATCTGGGTCATGTTGCATTTTTTTCTGTCCATGACTGCACGGTCCAGAAGGATTTTGTTGACTTGATAAGCATGTCAAAAGAGATTAGTATATCTTTGTGCATCAGCATAATACTATAAGGTATGTATTGTATGAAATACAGGTCTAGAGCAGTGGTGGGCAACTCAGTCCGATGAGGGCCACCAGTCCAGGATTTTAATATCTCTGTATTGCGTTGTCTTCTACTTCATTACACCTGAGTTACAGATGTTTCCACTTCCTCCCTGTTACTTCCTCTTGTGAGTGTATATTTGGAAACTAACAAGCTTCCCGTTACTGCTCCTTGGCAGTATTTACTGACACTTGTAATCATAATGTGCAGATACAAATTCCCTTTATATTCAAAATATTCCTCCCTTCTAAGGAAGATGAGCTACTGAAAGCAAACAAATAGATTACATAGAAACATAATGAATATAAAGTAGTACATTAGAAGCTGTATTATTTTTTTTCATTTACATTCTAAAAACATGTTGCCCATATTTCTATTTGAATTGTTTTCACGGTTTTAATTTTATTAGTAATGCTGAGAGAAAATTATGAATATATTGAGGTTTAAACAATGTAATGATTAAGGATATATTTAGAAGTTAGACTAGTCTCAAAATACTCCCACAAGTGGCCTCTTTGCTCTGCTAAAGATCTTCTGGCCTCCTCCTTTGCTCCTTTCACTCCCAACTTCAGGACTTTTCTGTCAGATCTTCGTACCTCAAAACCTTCAAAAACGCACAAAAAATGCATCCATGTAAAGAAGCTTATCACCTTCAGCATTATCTTGCACAACTATATAAAAAGTAACTTATACATGCAATCTACAGTATAACACACAACCACCTCCATTTGCGTCAGTCTACTACCTTAATCAGTCCCATCTTGCACCTGTCACTGTCCTGTCTCACACCCAAAACTTACTATCTAGAATTGTAAGCTCTTCAGAGATGAGACCTCATTTCTGTTGCACCAATCTGTCTACTGACCCATTTATGTCACATTTGTACTGTATTGTATCTGTATTTCTACCCACTGTGCTTTACGTTACTTTGTAAAAAGCTCTCTGGTAAATGCTGGTGCATTATAAATAGAGTAGTATTAATATGTTATATAGAACTTTATGTAAATACTGTTTTGCTGGCATATAACCCTCAGCCAAATATGTTGTAAAATTATTCCATATACCTACAGTTGCTTTGAGTTGGCTGAATCTTTTTCATTGCTGAGCAGTGAAAAATAAATATGTAACTTCTAGCCATCTCCCATATAGCAGACCAGGGAATCTTTAGCTACAGCAGAAAGGCAAAGAAGCCATATCATCACTATGGTTAGTACTCTACTGTAAGAAATGTCTCCTCCATTTTATGGCTTGTGGTCTGTCTACTTAATGATTTATATTTGTCATCACAAGTACAAATTACTTTGGATGATTTCATACTGTGAATCGTAAGTATATAAGCTAAGTGTAAAGCTACACTCCGATTTTCCTTAAACTTATTTGTTTTCTGTGATCTCTAGCAAAGCAATAACAGCAAGAGGGCGGCATTATTGTTATACTTCTTATATGTACAACTAGAGTGATTACTTGCCATAAGTGGCAGTATGAGTCCATTACATTGGGAAGTTAGCTGCACATATAAATTTATTAATTGAAAAATAGAAATTTTTATTGGTAGAACATTAATTGGAACGTGAAAATATAATTCAATACATCTTTATTGTCTTTTATTGCTTCTTTTTTCTTTTTTTATTCTTTTTTTATTCTTTACTTTTTTCTTTCTTTTTTTACTGTGTTTCTATTTTGTTTTCATTATTCTTTTTTCTTCTCCTTTTGTATTTATTTTCTTTTATTCGTTTTCTTTCTTTTTATTCTTTTTTTTTCTTCACTGGCCTAGGTTTACCTGTAGTGTACACTTTATCTGTCCAGTAGGTTTCCTGATAGAAGTCTTCTATTTGCAGTGAGGCAAATATAGAATCCTATCAGGATGGTCTTCTGTGCAGATATTCTCCCATTCTTTGACACCCGATAGGAGGCAGAGATATGTTTTAAATTTAAAAAAAATTATGTGCCTTAGAAAAAAAAAGGTGTCTTATATGCTGACAAATATTACCATGATCTTTTTCACACACGTGAACGTGTGCTTTATCTAACCAAAACATTTTATTTTCTTATTATAGTAAACAAATATTTAATATCTTTAGTGTGGTAGTAATGTTTTGAATATGGTTGAGTTAGCCAAATGAGTCCAGTGGAATTTTGCTCACAAATTGAGTTTTAGTTTTAAGTTTCTTCATATTGACTGCATAAAATGATAAGCTCATACTGAATAGCATCACATCTTCTTGGTCTTACTTCAAGGAGGTTAATTTTTGTGAAAATAACCAATTTCCACCAAAGAACTCTGTTTTCCCCTTTATCTTTCTTATATAAAAATGTTGAATGCAGAAAATGAGGTAAAGAATAACAAAAGTGACATTTTATTTATTATTTTTATTAACTTTTATTTGTAACGCGCCAACATATTCCGTAGCGCAATACTAGCTTAGAATCTTTGCAGAAAGTGCTTTTTCCCAAAGCATCCTAGAAGACTGAAAACTCGCCACTTACAATCTAAAGGGAATGGAAGGGACAGAAATCAGGGAAAGATTAAACAGATAAGGAATAAAAGGGTCAGAAGAGAAGTGAAAGTTAGAAAGGTTTTTCATTTAGAGGGAGAGAGAAGGAACATAGGTGAGGGCTCTGGCATTTAATTTGTTGTCTGCCCCTAGTGGTGACATAATAAATGCAAGTAAGAAAGTCAGGTGATTCCTATTCCACTATAAATTTAATCAGAAATGGGGTGGGAGGGAGGACAGGACTCCCAAAATTCAGCGTAACCAGTGAGGCCTACTGAGACCAGGATGCAGGTAAAATTTGGGGCTAAAAGAAAAACAATAAAAATACGGTATGAGGGACCGATAGAACAGGGAGGGAGGGAGAGAGAGAGAGAGCAGTTAGGAGAAAGGAAATGCCAAGACATGTGGGAAGGAGGAGATCTAGGCAAATTATACAGGCCATAAAAGGGGGAAGGGGGAAGGGGGAGGCAAGCCAGGCAAGATAAAGTAAACATTTGTAAGAGTTTGAACTAATGTTAGAAATAATTCTGTCATCAAATATAATAAGGATGGCTTGCCGATAATTATACGTTTTATCTAGTGGGACATTATACAAGTAGATTTAGAGTAGAAAGTAGATTGTCTCTTTAATGTTTTATTATCTGAAGATATTTCCCTTTTCATATTGGACCAGATTCTTATTAATTGGTTAATGTATGCCCTGAAACATCCTGTAATTAATATAATGAGATTTTGATCAAGCAACTGGGTACTATTATTGATAACTTCATATGTTGCAGAAAATGTGTAAATATAGACAGAGTAAATTAATTCTTCTGTTCATGTGTCTTAAACTAATATCCTTAAATTATATATATATATATATTGAACATTAATTTTAAACTACGTCTATTTGCAGTTTAATTCATAATTTATTTTCTTTATAATCCTCTAATAATCTCCTGTTTCAAGCCGACATTCATTCAGAGGTGAATATATAGCATAAAATATTCATTTGGCCTCCTTAATGCTTTTTGACTAGTGTCAAACTTAAAATACTTTTCATGTTTTATCAAGATTGGACTAGCCGTATATTTAGTAATTCAAATGCAAAATAATAGAACATTAGGGTTAGCAGAGATATTTTTATTGCGCTGGCATTCAGTTTAAAGTGCCAGACCTTCAAGATATGTGCCGCACCTCTCAGTTTCAAGTTATTAGCATTGCTTTTGAATTAAAAATAAGGGACAAAGCTCTAGAAAGTTTGACACTTTTGTTTGAATGTTAGATACAAAAACATATTATTATATTGGATTAGATGAGAAGACATTGTTAAAAAATACAAGTATAATTAAAGGGCCGTTAATCTCACTGTAAGTGCTGTTCGGATTTCCCGGTGGTTCAGTGGTTAGTGCTTTCACCGCTGCAACCTAGTTTCATTTCCAGTCAGGGAACCAAGACGTCATATCACCCTGAAGAGATTCGTCAGTTCTTGGATGGGAGACCACCTGAGTATACCAGGAGCTGTATGCTGTGGCCCACTGGGGAAGGAACTGACACCCCTCTCCAGTATCTCTGCCCTGAATACCAAGTGGATCAGCATAGTGTGTATGGTTCTTTGAGGTCACGGAGAGTCGGACACGGCTAAACAACACAAACACACAAGTGCTGTTCATGGTCTGAAAGGGCAGAGATTTTATGTTAAAAATATCAATTTTTTTATTTGCACTAAGAACAGCTAAAAAATATAATGTTTCAAGTCTCTATTTTACATACAGTGTATCTTGCCGACTGGCTGTTGCATGAGTCATAACATATAGTCGAGTGCATTTGTGTGCTGTAGTAATTCTCTATGGGGAATGCAGTGATTGATAGCATCTTTTCCCTCGAATCTGTTTACAATACATTGACCAGTTAACCAATCGCTTTCCTGTTTTAGGTGCCCAGTATTCTATGCCTGCACATATAGATTTGTTGAGGGTTATCTTTTGATCACTACATGGGCTGCAGCACTGGCACAAGCATTCACCCCCGGAGTTCGTTTGCATTGCTCAAATTCCAGAGAGATAAGAGAGCAGAGAGACCTGAATTTTCTGTCGTAAAAAAGTAAATAAACAAGGTTTGTTCCCTTCATCCTGGAAATGAACAGTCTTACCATTGACTTGAATGGCAACCTGATTGGATGCAGTAATGCAAAATCATGTGGGCAGTCTGTTGTACATGTAAACACAGATTTGATTTGATTTCTCAGTGGGAAAAAATGGCAAATTAAAGCATTTCAACATTCTTTTAGGAAATCTTTATTGTGATGTGGTCCATATTGTGCTGCATTGAGTGGCCCTTAAATTAGATATTATTATCTAGGCAATGAAGTGAGCAAATGTCTGGCTAACAAATATTATAAGGATGCATTATTTGAATGCATATACAGTCTACAGAGCTAATGGCAGACTCTACAGCTGTACGTGAAGTTTGCCATTTTTTATCAATCCCTTTACACCTTTAACATCTAACCCAAGTCTAGCTCCCTTCCCTTTGCCTCTTCCAGCAGTTCCATAGCCCAGTGTGCTTACCCATTCTTTCTTCAGAGTAGTTAAATGACCATAGTATTCTGATTATTCATTGGCAGATTTAATAGAATCCTTTTATTAAGACAAAGAAGAAAAAAATGTTTGCCTGGAATCTTATTTCTTAATTGACATCACATCAGACTCAAGAAGGTTGCATTCCCACCAGAAATGCTGGAAGACAATTTGGACCTCAATTTGTATACCAAAATTGTACCTCATTGGTTAATGCCCATCAATCGAAGCTCAATAAATATAGACAGCATAGGATTTGTTAAAGGGCATCAGGGACCAGACAGTTCTAGATGTCTTCTCAGTGGTGAGAGACACAGAGATTCCCATGCTGTCTTTGTTGCTATATCTCAAATAAGTGTTAGGTAGATCTCTCTTCAATATCCAGAAATTTGACTTTGAACACCAAAATCTCACAGGATCACTTGGCAATCAGAAAAAGTTCAAGGTTTAGTTATCCATTCCCTGATACCAATACCAGCCCAAGAGTGCTCATCTGAAGTTGTCACACCAAAATAGAATTAGAATGGGACAAACTAGTATTTTCTTAGCTTGGCAGGATAACCCCAGTCAAGAGCCATATTCTCAAAACTCATTACTCCAGAATGTTCCCAGTTACATTTCTGCTTTAACCTCTTACCAGCTTTCAGTCTCTTACAAGGGCATTTGAAGGGAAGACAAGCCCATATAAAATGATCTAACCCTCTAGTGTCTTACAAACAGGGGGACATCTGAATGTGTAATATATGTGATTATTATGAAGCGTGTTAGTATATAATATCACCCTTTTTTCGGAAAGAAGTATGTGCATCCATACAACATTCTTAAAAAATCTTGGCAAAAATATACCTTCAAATGAGGACACAGAGTTGTGGGGATGTTTTAAGTTTATTTTGTTTTATTAAAAAATTCCCTTAAGCAGTGTAAGATTGTTTTACACATTCATTATATGTTTTCTGATAGCACATGACTATTAAACTGTTTATTTTTATTTTTTTAATATTTCACTTATCTTGCAGGGAATATCTGGGCCCTACGTCCTGAAGCAAGATTTATTAGTATAAAGTAGATTATAATATGTGTTCATGTACAGCTCTCTGTCAATCCACAAATCCGCAGTCCTTGCAGCTTCTGATATATATGTGGAGGCATAAAAGAGCAATCCATTTTTACTTGGCTTCTTTCTGACTGTGAGTTATTTTCTCAGTGCTTTAAGTATCATTTAGCATCTGCAGGAAAGAAATGAAGTTGATCTTACCAGAAAATGGTGCTTGAATATGAATTTGACATTAGGTTGTCTTAGATAAATGGTACAGGATCTCAGTGACGTATCATTCATGAACACTGAAGGATGCAGAGTGAGTCAGTGTTTTTATGTTGGTCATATTGCTTTCAGTTTTGCCACGCTTCCCAATTTAGCTAAATAATTAAAGGAACGGAAGATATTTCAAATGTTGTATAGCCTAAAATTATAGGTAATAACAAGAGCTTTATCAGCAGAATAGTGCAATTAAAAAATAATTTCTCAAAGTAAAGTTACTTTGAGCTTTGCAACTTTTACTTGTCAGTCAGGCTTTCTGATCCACCCACTAAGAACATAGTGATATCTCTTTCTGACAGACTAATTTGACTATTACTCCTTAAGGCACTGAATATATTGAGCCTCATTCAATTCAGAGGCTGTAACTACTGTAGGCCATATGTCTGCGGGCCTGCTGCGATCCCACAGCATCTTTGACTTACAGTGCTATTCAATTGATCGAGCCCGCAAGTTACGGCCCGAAAGTCAAAACCGCAACCATGCCATGGTAAGGTGCATTTCAAAGCGAGATCATGATCAATTAAGCAAGACTGTAACTCCCGAGTTAGAAACAGCCAATAGAAAAGGAGCTTGTCATCATTAAGTCAGTAAAACATGGAGGTGACATGTCAATCAACTAGAGATTTGGGATTTGATATGCAATCGGCCCATAATGTACAAAATAATAAAAATGAATAAAGGCAATGTAATAGTCCATGTATTAACTCATTGATTCCCGAGATCGATCTAACCCCAAAATAAAACTGGAAAAAAAATATTTTTGATTGCAGATTTGCGAGCTTGAGACTGTAGTGCAATTAATTCTAATGTCTTTTATCCCTTTCCCCGTATTTTGAAGTACAGTATTGATTTTTTGATTTGCATTTAAAGTGATCAGGACATGTCTTTTAGCCCTTTGCAAGTCCTCCTTGGAACCCGTAACTTGTGGACCGACTTTTGCCATTTGCAGCCTTGGCAGGGTGGTTAGCGAGGGGGAATCGGAGTTCTCGAATAGCGATTTGCGATTTTAGCGATCGTATCTCTTCCAGCCGTGAAAGATCAGAGGCTTGAATGGCCTTTAACTTGCAATGTTAACCATCGCAAGGAGTTGGAGGCCAGGGCCCGCAAAAAGACGCCAATTGAATAGCAAAATAACTTACAGCCTGCATTACGGACGCCCAGATCTCCTGATGCCTCAATTGAATGAGGCTCATTGTGTTTAATTTACTATATATATGGAAATGAAAAAGACTGGACAAGCTCCAGACTCCCATGAGTATCTAGTATGATTAGTCAATTTACATCCAGGAGGCAATTGGTATTTATTGACCTATAAGAAAGAGATATCACTATATCTTAGTGGGTAGATCATATTTTATAGTATAGTATAATAGATTTTATAGTAATCGACTGATGATAAAGGTCTTTGTTATTTTTTAAATGATACTATACTGGTATATCCTGCTTAACACTACCCCTTTGAGCACTAATTCTCTATAGCACTCTTTTTCCCTTTAATTCCCCCTTCGTGCTAAACCTTGTTATAGGTCTTTTTTGAGCACCAAATCCCGTTTAGGCGAATCAGAGAAAACTTTGCAGGTATTTAAATGGCTAAACACTGTCTGAGCACTATGGCAATAAAATGCCCCGTTTTTCGCTCTTTTCACATATCGCTCCTGCATGCAGCAATGCATGTGGCATGCTAACCGGGGTATTGCTGTCATTTTAGCCCTTGCTGTGTGCTTTTAAATTTAATTTCATGTTCATTTGATTTTTAGGGAATTATGTGTTAAGTTTCAAGTTATATGCACAGTCCAGCAGATATATTCATACATATTACCGTATATACTGTATATACTCGAGTATAAGCCGAGTTTTTCAGCCCTTTTTTTAAGGCAAAAAAGGGCCCCCTCTGCTTATACTCGAGTCACTCTCCCCCCGTGTCACTCTCCCCCCGTGTCACTCTCCCCCCGTGTCTCTCTAACCCCCCGTGTCTCTCTAACCCCCCCCCCGTGTCTCTCTAACCCCCCCATGTGTCTCTAACCCCCCCCCCCCCTATGTGTCTCTAACCCCCCCCCATGTGTCTCTAACCCCCCCCCCCCCCCGGTGTGTCTCTAACCCCCCCCCCCCCCCCCGGTGTGTCTCTAACCCCCCCCCCCCCGGTGTGTCTCTAACCCCCCCCCCCCCCCGGTGTGTCTCTAACCCCCCCCCCGTGTGTCTTTCCCTCCCCCCCTCCTCAACCTCAACCCCCCTCCTCCACCTAAATACCTCCCCGCTCTCCCCTCACTTACCTGCTTGTGCTCCGGCCTCCGCTCTTTTACCCGGCGCGCATGTGACGTCACATGCGCACCGCGTCATTAGCATATACCGGGTGCCGGCAGGAGGGAGGTTGAGGATGAGGAGGGAGGTTGAGGATGAGGAGGGAGGTTGAGGAGGGTGGTAAGGGATGGGGAAGAGACACAGGGAAGGGAAGTGTTGGAAGAGACACAGGTAAGGGAGAGGTTGGAAGAGACACAGGGAAGGGAGAGGGGAGAAGAGACACAGGGAAGGGAGAGGGGAGAAGAGACATGGAGAGAGAGGGGGACACAGAGGGCACAAGAGGGACACAGGGGGCAGCACATTTCCCACCCTCGGCTTATACTCGAGTCACTCATTTTACCCAGTATTTTGTGGTAGAATGGGTGCCTCGGCTTATACTCTGGCCGGCTTATACTCGAGTATATACGGTACATATTTTTCCTTAGAATATTTCTCTATAATCTGACACCTTTTATAGGAATACAGTGAACCTGTTTTGTAACTTTAATATTGCAATGGGGTTTGGTAATTGCTTCAGATCACATGTGAAATACCTACCAGTTTTGTGACATGCTTGCAAAGAAATATATCTATTCTGCATGGCAGGCAGTTTTGTGCTGTGTGTCTTTGTTGTGTTTTCTTTCCTTACCAAGTTCCACTTTTTTTATTGTATCCTTAAAACGCATCTTGACTTCAGCGGCCTCATAAAAGTGCTAAACAGTCAAGATTTTTTTCTTTTTAAAGCCTGTTATGTGGCTTTGTACTTTTCCTGAATAGGCTATATTTTACACTGCATAAAACCTAGATGTGTCTTGGTTTAGAAAATATTAAATGCAATATATTTAGTTTCTCATGTTCCTAAAGAATACTTAGTCCCAAAGTAGCATTGAATAGATTTTGTTGCACTGCTATTTCTACAAGTAATACATGAATACACAAAATGATATTTTCGGAAAGCAGCCAATCAAAGCAGTCTTTGCTTATATCATTCATAATGCATACACTGAGGTACAATTTATAATTTTCCATTCATCATTTGATATTCTGGTACACAAACCCATTGTTTCAGATTGGTATAATAGTCTCTCAATTAGACTTGCTATTTAGTTGTTAATGATTTTTAGTTCATAAGTAGAACCTATAAGTGCACATATTAATAGTTTTATATAGAGATAAAAACGATTCCCCTTCTAGATTTCTACCTTGTCATAGTGAAGGGGCTTGTGTACCTCAATGAAGCTGTGAGCTATACCATGTAGGGTCACCCAAGATAGACAAGTCATAGCAGCGAGGTCTGACAAATCGCGGTCCACTGGAGAAGGAACTGGCAATCCACTCCAGTATCTTTGCCAAGAAAGCCATATGGATAAGCACAACCACAAACCCATAGTCCATAATGTCACAGAGAGTCGGAAAGAACTGAAAGACTACACAACAACAACAAAGAAAGGAATATTTTTAGTAAAGGCAACATCTCTAAAACTCTTGATACTGACATCCTTTAGTGCTGCAGAGAGTTTGTGAACATCACATATCATATTTAAAGGAACACTGGTACCTGAGGATCTGCTGGTCAATAAATACAAGTTTTAGTTGATATGTTTTTTTAGCTAAACTAAGTTGATTTATGAAGGCTTTGCATTATCTGGTGTTTCCAAGATATCATGGGACAATTGCTTGGTTGTGCTCTATCTACACTAACTTAAGAGGCAGCCTAGATTGTTTGAGTCGTTTCCCTTGTAAAATCAGCATTTTTTTTTTTTTACCTCCTTCCTATTACTCCATGTTACTAAGTCAATAGTGCAGAAAGTTGTGTGTTTCATAAAAGCTGAAATCATTGTAAATCAATGACAGATATAGAGGGAAAATCATGTAAATCCTCGTAGCTGCACTACAATTTTCCTGCTTTTGTGTTTCTATTTTTTTTTTTTTTTCCTTTTTTTGATACTTTGGATATTTTTTGCATGTCTTTTTTTCCCTGTATGCATGGGATAATTTATACTTGTTTGTGTCCTAATGTATTCAGTGTTGACTGATTGACAAGTTGTGTGTTATCCAAATCCGATACTGTATATTTGGACAAATGGACTAAGACCTGAATTAATCTGCACAATCATCAGATACTAATATCTGTGTGGAAACTAAATGAAGGCACATGTTTCCTGTTTTTTGCTTCGTGTGCATATTGAGGCTAAAGGATTTTTTAAACAGATGCATTTTAGTGACTTTTTAAAGGTTTTGAAGCAGGAAGATGGTCTGACGGAGCAAGTCAAGTTGCTCCAAAGAGTAAGGGCAGCGCAAGAAAAATCCTGACGGTGGGAGTGAGAGTAGAAGGTCATTAGCAAAGTGAAGAGGACAGTTGGGAGAGTATTTTGAGACAAGGGCAGAGATATTCAGGGTGCAGTGTTGTTAAGGGCTTTTATATGTAAAGTTCATGATTTAAAATTGTATTCTGGAGGCTATCGGAAGCTAGTGGAGTGACTGACAGGTGCTAAAGACAGAGTGTAGTAGATGAGTCTAGCGGAGGCGTTCATTATGGATTGAAGTGGAAATACACAGGTGATGGGGAGGCTAGACAGGTGCGAGTTGCAGTAGTTGAGGTGAGATATGTTGAGAGAGTGTATTATGATTTTAGTTGTGTTTTGTGTAAAGCAGTGAAATATTCAGATGTGTGGTACCAGTCATTTGAGTGGAAAGTGAATCATTCCTGAGATAAACATGTATTCTTATGCTCCCAAATTCTCATGAGCTTAATTCATATGCTATTTAGGATTACGGTCTGATTGTTTGTCTCTGTGATGGTAAAAACAATGCCCCCTAATGCTATTGTGTAGTTAGACATCTCCAACAACCTTTTCAAACTCTCTTAGCATGCTGAGCTGCACTATCAATGGTGAATATCTCCATATGGCTCTCAAACTTTTTTTTTCTTGAACATTGCTAAGGGACATGACAGACCACTTAATGATTGTTTTGTAATGTGTTGTAGTATATTATTCTATATGTTGCAGAATATTGTAATTATGCTCTCAAAATGTTATGAGAGTGGCATCAAATTGAACACATCTTCCTTGAGAAAACACATATTGTTACTATTATCATTCTTACCTTTCCTAGTGCACACATCTAATATACTAGATAAACAAGGAAGCATGTTGTTTGTATGAATAAAACTCAATTACTGAACATATACACAGTATCAGTAATAAATAAACATAGGTTCTGAGACACTTAGCTTATACTAATTTGTTGAATATCCCACTGATGCAGCGTTGAGTCTTATTCAGTAGTTCTCTGGTAGTGCTCATTCAACTGTCACCAGTGCATAAAGCAATGTATTTGGTAGAAACAAGTAACAAACCCATAATAGTCACTGAACTTGATGTAATAAAATACATATACAGTAGACTCTCAGTTATCTGGCACCCACGGGGATTGGTAGATGCCGGATAAATGTAGTTTCCGGGTTGCTTGAGAGTTACTATTAAAAGAGGCCTAGATTAGCTGCACATAGGATGCTTTGCTAAGTGAGGACTGTTCTAGCAGCAGCAGCTTTCACTCCTCACATACACACAGGTACATTGGGCTGGAGGGTGCGGTGCTGAACCCGGGGAATGTAATGCCAACACTGCACTGGCTCAGTCACTCATGCCTGTCTGCTTCCAGGTAAAACTGAATTGCAGAGACAAATAGTGGATGAAATCTAGGTGCCTGTCAGTATTTTTTGGCATGACAACCTGGCTCCTGGCAATTGTTGAGAAATTAAAATTTCATTTTTATTTAAAGTACAGTATTCCATTTTTTTTCGAGTTGCTTGAGAGTTCTGGTTAACTGAGAGTCCCTATAGAAGTTCAATAATGTTTAGATACGATGATTGGGGAGGTCATAGAAGGTGGATGTATTAATTCTGGTGCTCTTGAATTTGTTTACCAGTGTGTGGTGGCATTAATATCCTGGAATATGGGGACATCATGTGGACAATAGGGTGGACCTTTTCCTGTATAATGACCTCATTCCTACAGACATGCAGAACAGTCATCGGACACACATAAAAACACCCATGGTATGGCTGCCCATACCATTACAGGCCCCAGGCCATGTTTAACAGTTACTGCTAATTAGCGATCAACATTAATATGCTGCAGCTGCATTTATAATTGTGATATATATAGTATCTCACAAAAGTGAATACACCCCTCACATTTTTGTAAATATTTTATTTTATCTTTTCATGTGACAACACTGAATAAATGACACTTTATACAGGCTCCACACTTACTAGTTTACATTGTAGCAAAGTGTAAATTTGCTGTCTAAACTGTTGGCAACAAAAGTGAGTACACCCCTAAGTGGAAATGTCCAAATGGGCCCAAAGTGTCAATATTTTGTGTGGCCACCATTATTTTCCAGCACTGCCTTAACCCTCATAGGCACGGAGTTCACCAGAGCTTCACAGGTTGCCACCGGAGTCCTCTTCCACTCCTCCATGATGACATCACAGAGCTGGCCGATGTTAGAGATCTTGCACTCCTCCACCTTCCATTTGAGGATGCCCCACAGATGCTCTATAGGGTTTAGATCTGGTGACATGCTTGGCCAGTCCATCACCTTTACCTTCAGATTATTTAGCAAGGCAGTGGTCGTCTTGGAGGTGTGTTTGGGGTCGTTATCATGTTGGAATACTGCCCTGCGGCCCAGTCTATGATGGGAGGAGATCATGCTCTGCTTCAGTATGGCACAGTACATGTTTGCATTAATGGTTCCCTCCGTGAACTCTAGCTCTCCAGTGCTGGCAGCACTCCTGCAGAGATACAGTGTAACATTTTAGACAGGTTTTCTTACAATTCAGTATCTAAAACAGTCTAAAACAGAAATTACATTGTATTACAATATGCAACATATTTCTTCCTATTATTCCAATTTCTGTTTTTTATTATGCTTGAGCATAATTAATAAGGAAAAAAGGAGGAATTGTGGAAATGAGCTGAGAGAAGATTGAAGAATTGAATATTTAATCAGTATATTACCTGGTTAATTATGGTTCAATAAATAACCATTTAGTACGGACGTAAACACACTTACACATACATACAACCACACACGTAAAAAGATAGTATATTAATTTTGAAATTGGAACCATTATAGTAAAACAAGCAGTGATAACAAATATTATGCTTATAGCTGTTAATTGTTCTTGCTATAAAATCTAAATCTCTCAAAAAAAAATGTAATAACCAGAAAGTCTCCCAATAACGAGTGCATGCAATCTGAGGAGGATAAAAAAATACTGAATGTGTGGAATTTGATCTTTCTACAGAAATATTTTTTCTCTGTAGAATTGTATTGCCATCTAGTGGCTATTTATATTTCTTCCTCAAACAGTTGATACCCATTGACCTGCATTCTATTGCCTGTTTATCTGAATGCTTTGGCATTGTCAGCTGGAACCGCTGGGCTATTATTACTAATATTGGTATTCCAGAGTATCCAGCAAACTTCAGGTCAATAATAGAGTACCTGCTAAGATTAAAAACCAATGCAGCTGTAGTCTCTGCATTACAAATCTAAGTGGCATTGATTAGTCAGTATAATTCAAGACATTGTCAAATAACACCATAAACTCTTGTTATAAGATATATTAATTGTGTTATAACTGCTGCCAAATTATATATGGTCTGAAGTATCTCATTGTTTAGCTATGTAATATGTATATCTCTGTACAGAATATGCTTACAGCACCGTGTACATTCAGAAAACGTAACATGCTTGTAACACGCTGAAATCACATATATAGTTGTGAGCGTACGAGTTGTTGCGAACGCTTGCGGGCTCGCATAGCGAACCCGCAGCCCTCGCATAGCGAGGGCTGCGGACGAGGGCCTCAGTTGCTGGCATGAAGCGCCAAAGGCGCTCCTTGCCAGCAACTGCGACCCTCGCAAAATTTACGTTAAAACGCAAACAACAAGACACAACAACCGCGACCCTTGCAAGCTTTACCTCACAACGCAAAAAACATACGAGACACATTACCACACATTACGACCTCGCAAAAATCGTCCGCAACTCGCGAACATCACAAAATTAAAAACACAATAAATACACACAGCACATACATAAAAAGCTTACCTACAGCAAGAGGAAGCATCCAGGACCTCAAAAAAGCAACTTACACCTTCAGTTAACTAAAAATAAAAGAGTTTAGACACTAAAAAAACTCGCTTAGCGAGAGAAAAAATGGCCGCCGAGCAATACGAAAACGAGGCTACAGCACTCTAAACACGCAAAACACCACAAGAAACTTGCAAATCACCACAAAACACCTACGGATATTCCGCTAAGATGCATACCACACATTACCCGCCATTTTACGCTAATGCGGAAGTACACAACTACGCTAACGTTTGGTCTCGCGCACGCACACTATTACACTGCACACATTCATCACGCTTACACAGCAGCTCCACACCACTAATGCTCCAGCAACATCAAAACACATAAAGTATATTCATTTATTAATTGCATTACATATTTCACTACTACACATAAAACACCCTTAGCTCACTTACAATTTAATTGCCGTCATTTTTTGATGGGCAATTCGCTAGTATATATATAAAGCAGGAGCATAAAAGCATCTTGTCGTGTAACTTGAGGGGCAGGGTTATCCTACTGGTGCTTACTCTTCTATTTAGTTCTGTTGCCAGGTGACCAGGATAAACGGGCAGATTTCTGAATAGCGATCCACAGTTCTACCTATTCCTCCCAGGTCTCTAATCCTGTCAGGAACAAAGACAAAATGTTTGTCACCATTAAATAGAATACAATAGTTACAAAAGAAAGGCTGTATTTATATAATTTACCATTTATAAAAACATTTTAAACATTATGAAGTCATGCAATTTGGCACTTCAATTTTCCTAAATTTTCCTAAATGTATTCAAAAGTCCAACATGTCTAGCATGTAACAGACTATTTGTTTCTAATTTCACACCTTAGATGATATGGGAGTAGGAAAGTGGGGTAAAAAGTCAGAAACCGTAAATAAATAAAAAAATTTCATCAGTTTATTTTTTTCCTCTTTGATCCAAATGACCTGAGGTCTTGGATGCTTTGTTTTATTCCATGAACAAAGACCATTTAGGAACTTCTCTCAAATTACACTGTGTTTATATGTTGGAAGATTAATCTTAATAATTGTCCAGCCAAACATAGTCAAATAAATCTACCTCGTTATTCATTTCACTTTTAATTGACCCTCCCTGTAGTCCTTAAATTTTAATTTGTAGGTAATTTTAAGTTTTTTTTCTTGGATGGACTAACTTGATGGTATATTAATGCAAATCACTTACACCTTCTAACAAATACCTTAAACATAGAGTATTTGCAGCTCCCCATCATGACCACCTCTTTTTCCCACTATCTCCACCCCTGCTATGCCTTTGCATGCCCATCGTACAAACTTTGGCCCATAGCGTTACATCCTCAACAAGCAACTTCTGCTAACTTTCATACCTTAACCCACTTGTACTATTACTAACAATACTGCATTTTAATTTTGTTGTTGTAGTTTAGTCATTCAGTCGTGTCCGACTCCCCATGACCAGGCATGCCAGGCACATCTTGTGTCTGGTTATGCTTATCCATAAGGTTTTCATGGCAAATATACTGGAGTGGGTTGCCAGTTCCTTCTCCAGTGAACTGCCATTTGTAAGACCTCTTTTCTATAACCTGCCTATCTTGGGTGACCCTACATGGTATAGCTCACAAGCCTCTTCCCCATGAAAAGGTAGCGATCAAGAAGAGGTTTAATTATGTATTGTTCTGTAATTTATTTTTTATTTTTTTTACTAACTGCACAGTTTTTGCAATTTTGTAAATAAACTAAAAAGCATTTTTTGTTAAGCTTGGCTATGACCCATAGCCTGCTAATTTATTTATTTAATTATTTATTTTGTATCTATCATGCCATACAGATATGAGATTCAGTTTATTCAAGCTATGTTTAAGTACCTTCTGCACTACAACACAAGTGCATTTCACAATATTGGTGCCTGTAAATTGGCCACAATCATAGTAAAGTTTGATAATAGGGCTATGTCAAGGTTGCTTGTTCCATTGCATTTTTATACACATAACATTGCACAATGATGCCATCTGAGTACGACAGAATGTGTCCCAGACTGTGTGTACACGGGTATGTAAATGCAAATGAATGACTAAGATCTGTGCAGTTACACCCCCTGCACATACTGTGAGACATTGTCTTGTGTAAGTGGGTGTGCTACAGTGCACGTATGTTTCGGGAATTACCGGAAGATGACCCACCTAAATAATTTCCCATTATGCAGATGCCTTTTTGTTAAAATTATTTATTTTGGGAAACTCATTGCTTACCTAGAAGTGTCAAATAAAGTAATTTACATTTATGGTGCAGATTTAAATTAACGTATATGCTCCTTTGAAAATAAAGAAATTTGTTATAACATGTTAAAAATTAGGTTTTCTTTCCTTGAAGTCCCAGTCACTTTTTGAAAATCTTTATAGTTTCTTTGTGTGTTTATGTGCAAAATACTATTATTTTTTGGCACATGTACACACTTGGATAATATTGATGACAATCTACCATGAGTAACGTTTGCTGTTTATAGGCGAGTGTGCTAGAGCTGCTGTTCCCAAACCTCTCCTCAGGACCCACCAGACAAGCCATGATTTGGGTTTAACACTGCTTGAATACAGATGAGGCAGTTAAGAGTATATTGAATGCTAATTTTCACACAGTGTTAAATTGAAATCATGCCTGGTGGTGCTGAGGAGAGGTTTGGGAACCATTTTACTACAGCACGCAATACCAGTGATAATGTATGTATTTAGTTATCAATAAAGTTTTCAAAGTCCATGCAAATTAATTCCCTGGAAATTGCAAATGAAGGATCAATGCTGTCTTTATGCACGTGTCTTTATGTTTCTTCTAAGAGCACGTTTTCAGGATTTTATAACGTTCATGCAGAATTGGTTACATAATGTGCCAAGCCCTATAGTCTGTTTAATTATCACAGGAGAGAAAGAAAAGTATACTATTTGAACCAGTGATCAAGCAAATGGCCGCGGGCACATATGGATCAAGAATAAAATGTAACCTTTATTTAGTCTATATAGAAAACTTAAAACAAACCATCCAGATAAAAATACTAAAATCAAGATTTAGTATCATATATAGGCTACAGGGTCAAGAGTACCTTTATATATTAAGCAATAGTTATATCAGTGATAACCCAAACAATTCTGAAAAAAGGGTAAGGACCCAATTAGTATTCACAGACACCCACTATTGCCTTGGTTACTAAACCAATGTGTGATTGTAGTTGTAAGTAACGGCCTAGCCGTATAATCTGTTATCCAATAAGTTGACCCAGTCTCATTGCTGGAAATAGTATAGGGGTATGTTGTCTCAATAAACATTATGATAAATAGTCAGGCCAAGATGAGAGGGTTCATCTAGGTATAATAACAACAACACTTTTCACACAAGTTGTGTAGGCAGTAATAGTTCATTTTCTAATAGCAAAAGCTAAGTACCAAATGTATTGCTGTATCAACCACCCACAGTGGCAAATATTATATGCTTACTAGCTACTTGCCGTCAAAAATGACGGCATTAAAATGTAAAGCTTGGCGATGCTGTTTGCCACACAATGTGAGCATCTTCGGCGCTCATCGCAAACCCCTTGCTGATCGCTTTCATCGCTCATTGCCAGCCTCTCCCCTAGCATACTTTACCGACCTCTCGATGGCTTTGACGCTCATTGCCGGTTTTGGCAAGCCGCAACTGCTTTGCAATGATCACCTTCGCCACTCATCACCAGCCTCTGCCCCTGTTCACTTTACAGGCCTCGCGATTGAGCACCTTCGGCGCTCATGGTGAGTCTCTCCCCCTGTGTACTAATGCTGTTTGCCACACAATGCAAGGCTCTGCCCCCTCTGAGCACCTTCAGCACTCATCACGAGCCTCTCCTTCCGTTTACTGTACGGGCCTTGGCGCTCAATGCAGGCGCTGTGCAACCCGCAAAAAAGTTATAAATTGATTTGCAGGTCAGTGAGGGAAATAAGTTTTTGATCCTCTATCAGTCACAAGATTTCTGGCTCCCAGGTGTCTTTTATACAGGTAACGAGCTGAGATTAGGTGCACTCTCTTAATGGGAGTGCTCCTGAACTCTGCTTGTTACCTGTTTAAAAGACACCTGTCTACAAAAGCAATCAATCAATCAGATTCCAAACTCTCCACCATGGCCAAGACCAAAGAGCTGTCCAAGGATGTCAGGGACAAGATTGTAGACCTACACAAGGCTGGAATGGGCTACAAGACCATCGCCAAGCAGCTTCGTGAGAAGGTGACATCAGTTGGTGCCATTATTCGCAAATGGAAGAAACACAAAATAACTGTCAGTCTCCCTCAGTCTGGTGCTCCATGCAAGATCTCATCTTGTGGAGTTTCAATGATCATAAGAACGGTGAGGAATCCGCCCAGAAATACACAGGAGGATCTTGTTAATGATCTCAAGGCAGCTGGGACCATAGTCACCAAGAAATCAAGTGGTAACACACTATGCCGTGAAGGACTGAAATCCTGCAGTGCCAGCAAGGTCCCCCTGCTCAAGAAAGCACATGTACAGGCCGGTCTGAAGTTTGTTAGTGACCATCTGAATGATTCAGAGGAGAACTGGTTGAAAGTATTGTGGTCAGATGAGACCAAAATCGAGCTCTTAGGCATCAAATCAACTTGCCGTGTTTGGAGGAGGAGGAATGCTACATATAACCCCAAGAACACCATCCCCACCGTCAAACATAGAGGTGGAAACATTATGCTTTGGGGGTGTTATTCTGCTAAGGGGACAGGACAACCGTAGCTCATCAAAGGGACGATGGACGGGGCCATGTACCGGCAAATCTTGGGTGAGAACCTTCTTCCCTCAGCCAGGGCATTGAAAATGGGTTGTGGATGGATATTCCACCATGACAATGACCCAAAACACGCAGCCAAGGCAACAAAGGAGTGGCTCAATAAGTAGCACATTAAGGTCCTGGAGTGGTCTAGCCAATCCCCAGACCTTAATCCCATAGAAAATCTGTGGAGGGAGCTGAAGGTTTGAGTTGCCAAACATCAGCCTTGAAACCTTATTGATTGGAGAGGATCTACAAAGAGGAGTGGGGCAAAATCTCTCCTGAGATGTGTGCAAACCTGGTGGCCAACTACAAGAAACATCTGACCTCTGTGATTGCTAACAAGGGTTTTGCCACCAAGTACTAAGACGAAGGGATCAAATACTTATTTCACTCATTGACCTGCAAACCAATTTTATAACTTTTTTGACATGCGCTTTTCATTTTTTGTATTGTTTTTTTTTTGTTATTCTGTCTCTCACTGTTAAAATACACCTACCATTAAAATTATAGACTGCTCATTTCTTTGTCAGTGGACAAACGTTCAAAATCAGCAGGGGATCAAATACCCCCTCACTGTATATATGTGATAACCAGATAAAGATTTTAATGTCATTCAAAATATGAAATAGCTTCTAATTCAGTTGTCTGGTTATCAGATCTCCTGAAGAGCTTGATAGAGAACAAAATGTGATCCAAAAATAGTGTTGAAGGGCCATTTACCTTACCGTAAGTGCTCTTCATGTTACGAAAGAGCACAAGTTTGTATGTTAAAATTATCTGTTTTTTGTTTTTTTAATCACACTCATAACAGCTAAAATCTAAAGTCTTAGATCTGTTTACAAACATACTGCTGACAGTTCCATGATTAACACCATCTGCCAACACTGACCAGTGTAGATTCCCTAAGCACAAAGATTTATAGTTTTCCATGAACTTCAGGAATATAGCAGGAGTTGTTAACCCCCAACTGACATTTTTTATTTATTCCATCAGTCCTTTCCCCTGCACGGATGAATCTGTGAAGGGTTAACTGTATTTCTGCTTAGGCTCTCTGCATGGAGCGGTTGCCGTGAGTCTGTCTGGGGGAATGTCATAGATCGAAATTGTATCAACCAATAAATTTAGCACAGCTCCTGTATATTGCTTTATCTGGATGGCGGCATAGCTTGTCAGGTAAAGGTCTCTTAACCAAGTCTATTAGAGAGGGGAAATGTTTTTACACAATAACCTCACATACACAGATCAGAACTTGTGGGGACTAAGAGTGTGTCTAGATTACTGGAAAACTGGGACAGATCTTTTTTGTTGCATGAATAAAACTAGGAAGGATTTAAGGACTCTAAAACCAGAGCAGCTACCAATCTCAGTGACTCTCTTGTGCTCGGCAGCACTTTGTAAAGTGTCATCAGTTTTAACGAGAACAGTATCTGAATTGTTCCTGACACCCTACCCTGGTGTATAGCTATGTGGAAAGGTCTGCTAACAACCGAGGCAGGTAATGAATGTGAGCAGCACTGACACATGTCATTTAAAACCATATACAAGTAACTTGTGATCAATAAAACATACATGCACATTATTTTATTTTTTTAATGCATGTATGTTCTTTAATAATCATATAGGAACAACATGGTATATTGCTAATACATACTTTTAATAACTACTGTAATAAGCGTAAATATTAATTATGCCCATCTTTAAAAAAGGCCTGTATATTCTGTTGTGTGATGGAGGAGCAGTGCACTAAAGAGCAGGTTAGTGGGGGCTCTGTCCAGAAGAGTTTATAATCTAGAAATAGCTTGTTATCTAAATAGATATGGTAAGCACATATTTGCCTTTCCTGCATTTACAGTTTTCAAGTTTTAATTTCTCTGCTAAAAGTGATTGCAAAAATGTTAAAACTTCCTCCTGCCAGACTCTTAAAGGGACTCTGTCCCAGCGAAATGAAGTTGTTATTAAAGAGCATGTAAAACTGACTCTATGTTGTGTTATTCATTTTTCATTAATTAGCTGCTTTCATGTGCTAATAATGATTACATTAGGCTTGTCTGTCTCTGCAGTGGCCAAAATAAGGAGCTTTGTTGTTTTCTGGCAGTTAGCATCCACAAACTGCAAAATCATTTCTTAATATTTTGGAAATTATTTACTGTAGAGAAATGCTACTAGCACAATATATATCCAGTGTTTAATGCTCTTTAAAATGAAAATAAACTTCCTATTGGGGTGACAGAGTCCCCATAGCTAGTGTGTCAGTGCACTACACCATCTGCATTATGGAGCTCTGTGGAGCAGCAATGTAGTCCCCTGACTTTTCTTTTAAACTAGCTACTTGCCTGTTGAAATGACGGCAATAAAATTTGAAGGCCGGAAATGCTGTTTGCCACTCAATGCAAGTCTCTCCCCCCACCTCTAACTTGCGGGCCTCTTCCACCGACTACTCATCGCCGCTCATTGCAAGCCTCGGCCAACCCGTCACTTTCATTCCTCGCAATGAGCGCAGAAGTTGCCTCCTCCCCCCTCTACTTTACGGGCCTTGCATCGTCAGCTCTGCAATGAGCACTCATTGCAGACGTCGGCCAACCCGCAACTTTTGCGCCTCGCACTGAGCACCTGCGCCGCTCATTGTGAGCCCAGCAATGAGTGCCTCTCCCCACTCTCTGACCCCTGTGTCTGTGTTCCACCCTCCCGTGTCTCTTTTCCCGCCTCTCTTACCCCTGTGTCTCTTTCCACCGTCTCCCCCTGTCACTCACCTGTGTCTTTCTCCTCTCTCTCCCTGCTCAAGTCTTGTGTGCCTCGCGATGAGTGCCGTTGCTTATTTTTTTCCAAGTCTTAGCGATGATCTTCGGCCTTGTTTTGAGACTTTTTCAAAACATTTACGTCTTTACTGTCGCCATATGTTTCCTCGCTTAGCTGATTTTCTATCACCGTAAAATGCCAATTAAGCATCAAATTAGCTTGCAACCTCACTCGCAGGCTCCCTGCCTCTCCCCCTGTGCTGTGTGTGAGGTTGTAAGTTCATTTTGTAATTTAATTGGCGTCTTTCGGCGATCTTCCAATGGCTTCCGAGTTGCTGGGTTGAAAAAAATGTCGGCCGCTAAAGCCGTAATTTTTTCAAAGTCTTGCGTGCCTCGCGATCAGTGCCAAAGGCCTTTGGCGCTCATGTTGAGCCTGTTTCAAAGTCCTGCGGGCCTCACACTCATTGTGGGCCTGGTAATGAGCGCCTTTGGCACTTAATGCCAGCCTTTTTCAAAGTCTTGCTTGCCACGTCATTTAAAAATTTCAAAGTCTTGTGGGCCTCATTGTGCAAGCCCGTAACTTTTAACATAATTTGCAATTACAACAACTATTATATGTGATGCATGCTAGTTTCTTATTCCTACAAAGCGTGTGCCATTATAGGGTGGAGTGGGCTCTTTTGTGGGATAATAGTGAATAACCCTTCTGGATCTCTACCTTGTCGTGGTGAAGGGGCTTGTGTATCTCAATGAAGCTGTGAGCTATACCATGTAGGGTCACCCAAGATAGACAGGTCATAGCAGAGAGGTTCACTGGAGAAGGAACTGGCAATCCAATCCAGTATATTTGCCATGAAAACCTTATGATTGCACAGTCAGGCACAAGATATGCCTGGCATGCTGTGGACCCTAGGGTCATGGAGAGTCAGACACGACTAAACAATAGTGAATAAGCTATTTTTTTTCTTCAAACCAAGGCAATATAATTTCTCATGAGGTTGTGCGCCCATGTTACTAATGAATTAAGCATTAGGTAACCAAAAGTAATTGAATTCAGATAAAAAAAAACACTGTAATTAGATGTTTTAGTAAAAAAAAAAGGGGCATTGTAAAGCTCCCTTTTTCTGTCATGGATTTAAAAGATAGTATTTAACTGTACCAATTTTATTATGTGTGAGCAGGTATTATGTGTTCATTATTGAGTAACTATAAATAAATAACTATAATAAAATTAATAATAATTAAATAAAATAAATGAAAACATATTCTGTAGCACTAATTTATTATTTATACTTTATTTAATATACAAAAAGGATGGTAGTAAGGCACATAAAGGGACACAGAAGGTTTCTGGATTTTACTAGGTATGTCATATACCTTTATATTTATGTAGGTCTGCCCTTGTGTGCAGACACTAACTCTGTAGTGCTGGATATGCAGTGTAGTGTACTAGCCTAGCGGGGACCAACTCTCTGCAGCCTCTCTTCTGAGACATGGCCCATGATAGGTTAGTACACTACATTGCACATAAGTACATAGAAGTAAATGAATACATAGACATATGATATACCCAGTAGAATCCAGAAATGTCTCTTTAATTAAATAGCATTTTTTATATATTATACAGATTTACTGTGCACATTTTTGTTGTTCTTTCAGCAGACTGCTGTTATTAGCCTCTGGAACATTAGCTTCAGATGCTACATACAGTAAGAAGGCTGGATTTCTTACCATCTGGAAATTGCTACATTATTAGGTAACAAATTCATATTTCACACCACTCCTCTACTGGTTTCCCGTCACACATTAATAAATTAGTATATTGTCCAATAAAATAGATTTGCTAACTTTAACAACTCCTCTTCAATTTAGGCAATCAGCCCAGTTATTTATTTATTTCGATTTTTTTCGTAAAAGTTTCTCAGATGTAGGAAGTTGCACTACAAAGTTACAATTCAGGTTTCTGTCCTCCTCCAATATGCATCAAAGAAGGATTTCAGGCCTGTCAGCCTAAGGACACTAGTAGAGTTCGCTGAAAGTTAGATTATCTCTAAAATAATTTCTTGCCTCTGTTTAGCTAGTTGTTAATGTTAATAGTGTTTTACTACACCACAAATGTATGAAAGTTCCCCTAAACTGCAGCAGTCCTTTCAGGATAAATAAAGTAGACAGTAAACAGTTTCTGAGATAAGCTAAACTGAACTTTGTGAGGGAATCATTCATCTGGAAATAAACAGTGTGGTTTAGATTACAACTAACTAACATACGTCTGGAGAAACAGCAAACCACAGACGTACTTTTTAGCCTTAGTTGGGCTTCGTCAGTAGGGTGTAGCTGATGATTCCCTAAGGCACAGTGAGCAAGAAGTCCATGTCTGGAGCCCTCTATCACCTTTAGGGAAAATAATCCCTGCTAGGGCTGGCTGTTTCTCCTATTCAGGGTAGAATGGCCTGGTATTTCGGGGATGGATCACTCTTTTGAGTGGGACCAGACTGATATACTACAGGATATTTCTCCCCGGGGGAGGACACAAGTGAGCTAAAAGAGGTTGCTCTCTGAGTAGGTAACCAGACCTATAGGACAAACCTACTTAGGTGTTGCTCATTCTTAGATAGAGCACCTCTACTCTTTTTGGTTAGCTTTTCTCACCTTATAGGTGTTAGGTGGAACCAGACGTGGACTCCTGACGAGGCCAATAGAGGCCGAAACGTATGTCTGGGATTTGCCGTTTCTCCTGTTCAGGATAGAATTGCCTGGTATTTCGGTGCTGGACCACTCTAGTGGGTGAGACCAGACTGATATACTGCAGGATATTTCTCCCCGGGGAAGGATAGATCTAACCTATTAAGGTTAGTTTGTTGTCTGACTTAATAACTATTTTTCTTGTTGCTTTTTCCCAAACAATATATGCACATGTATTGTGCTAACTGTGTTAAGCTATTCACACTGTTTCATTCTGTAATTCAGCCACATGCTTCAAGAGATATTTAAGGCTCCTAGATTTTACTAGATGTATAATACACTTGTGTATGTGTTTACTTTTATGTACTTTTATTTTCACAGCCTAAAATCAGACAAAAATGTCCTGCTTGGGTCTGCCCTCTGCAGCTTCCAAAGACACAAACTCTACAGTACTGAGTGTGCAATGTTTCATAATAACCAATCAGTGGCCGTGTCTTAGTAACATTCTGCAACATGCTGCTGAGATGTTGTGGTTAGGCTAGGACTATAGGGAACTTTCTAACTCCGTCACTCGGTTATTTCTCAGAAATGTTTCTATTCATTTTTTTATATACACTGTAATAGATGTTTATGGCATTTATCTTCCTTCCCACAGTGGTGACAGTAGTTTTGGCTATAAGTATTATTTAATAGTAGAGAGCTGTTCACAAAGGTCCTGTGTAAAGGTCACTGTATTCAAACCACATCTGTTAATTGCATCTTTTTATTTATCAAGCAATGAACAAAAAAAGGAAAATAGAATATAACATGGAGAAGCTTATACCCACTTCAGGAAACATTTCCTCAGACATCTGCTGTTTATTCCAACTTTCACAATGTACAGATCATATAGCTACACATTTCAATTCATTTCTACATTATCAAACTATACAAATATGGCATATGAGCTGGTGCATGTAATAGTCTACAGAAGAGACTTGTTACACAGCTTTATATATTCAATTCAATACATTTTATAATTTCTTCCAGACAAATTAGGGACATCAGTAGGGTAACTTGTGAATATACTTCTTATTTCTCTGGGAGTGAGACATTTCAGGTTAGATGTCCATTTAATAAATAGATGCATGCAACATATGGATAAGTCCCATGAGAAGGAGATGCACAGAAATCACTGCAGAACTGCTCATCTTTGTACTTCCAATCTCTTTCCACTGCCTAACGCAACTTTTGCAGCTCATTATTGATGGCATTGATCTTTTACTTAAACAAATCCTGATTTTAAGAGGTCATAAATTTACATTATGCAAAAAAATGTTTTTTTAAACATTTATAATAGACCATCTATTTAACTGTCTATGTTTTTTAATTAATATTCAATTATGTTTTGCATTTGCATGCAGCACTAAAATAATGTGAACTGCTCTGGATTTGTATTCTTTAACCGTATAATTAAAATGTGCGTTTTGAAGCATCCTTTTCCTATTAAAAAAGGATTTATAACAACCGGCATTTAGGTGATCCAATTTTAGCCATTTAACTACAAATGTAACAAGGTGCCCTTGACATTCGACAAGTTTGGACTTTTGTATTATACCTTCAAAGTCCTAAACTTGATAGAGCAGACGTCACTATTGATTTTTGCCATTAATCTTGTACTCCGTAAATAAATGAATAAAGCAAGTAGTCTCAAGGTGAGACAGTGGGTGTGAAGCTGATGCAACAATACCCCATACAGAGGCAAAATAATGAACCATAAAAAAACAGGACTTTTGTTGTCTGTATATGAAAAGAAAATAAGTTTTGGGTAGTTTAAACATCATTTGTTCACAAGATTCAGCACTGGGAAAAAGTTGCTGTCTCTTGGCTATCAGGCAGATTTTTCAAATGTATCATTTGTCATAATAGAATAGCCAGGGTAACAGCATTGGTAGTGTTGTGCTGGAAATAGAACTGCGTTATATAGGAGTGTGGACCTTTTTGTTAATGTGTGACATACTGATTTGATATGTTACTGATCTGGGGTCTTGATTTGTCACTCGCATCCACACAGAAAACGCCTGAGAAATAGATTACTAAAACACAGAGCTGCTTTAATGCATTGGACTTCAGTGACACTAGACAAATGTTACAAAATGCATTAGTCAAAGTTACTGTATTATATATCTTCTGAAAAAGCAAGGTATAACTGTGACTTTACACTTAAAGCGCCACTGTCACCCAACAATGAGTTGGTTTAATTTTAAATATCAGTAAAGCTGTCTGTACATTGTCCCGCCACTTTTCTTTACAGTAAATCATTCTTGAGGTATTCAGTATTGTTTGTGTCAGAGTGCTGAATAAGAGTGGGAGAGGGGACCTAACTACATAATGATCTTAGTGGGGCAATGTTTTTTTTTGTCATCATAAAGATAGGCAAGGAGACTGTAATCCTAATTAGCGCATTAAAGCAACTAAATGGTATAGAGGAGCCACAAACATGGATAAGAATACACAACAGTCATCCTCTCACTTCACAGGGAAGCAAATAAAGTTATGGATGGCCACAGTGAAATACTTTCTTTTGGAAAGGGGTTTATATAGTATTTATGTTAATAGTTTCCTTTTTTTTACTATTGGGAAAAGTAGTTCTGTCATGGAGCATAGTACAAATATGGGTCTTTGAAGTGCCACTGTAGTTCAAGAAAAATGACACTAGCAGCTGTGTAAGCCATGGACATAAAACATTTTGTTGGAAAAATCTGAATGTTTGAAGACTCTGTTTAGGAGTAAAAAAACTGTTTTGTGTTTGTTACATCACATCCTGACATATGGATGATGGGGGGCTGTTTGTAGTTATGAGTGGATGGAGGAGAGAGCAGGCAGAAATCCAGAGCCTTTGCTCATAAGAGAAATTGACACAACACACCCTCCCCTACCTGGCCCAGGAGCAGGCACCTTGCACCATTCAATGCAACTATAGCTCTCCAGAAATGTAAACTGCCCTCTCAGACACACAACTCCCACCAGATGTGTGACTTTTCTCCTGATTAATTATGCACATAGTTTTCAACCATATATACATTGTGCAGTGATCTCCCCAATTACAAGACTCCATTGTTTTTCATTTATTATCTTCGGTTAAAGAACTGCTGAAGTGTCATTTATAGGATGCTCATTTTTCTTATTCACCATATAAATACAAGAGTAATCCCCAGCAGGATAATTATGCCATTCAAGCTACAAACAAACTAGCACTCCAATATGTCATCCCCATGACACAAGCAGAGTCTGCTAAATATAACATGTTTTTCCAATGCTTTTATGCCCATGGCTTACATAGCTGCTAATGTTATTTGGTTACATACTTGACAAACATGATTTTTTTCAAGACTACAGTGATCATTTAAGTCTACATGCAGCTGTTTATTAACTATATACTATCTATGCTGCTGAATTTATATTAATGGATCTCATAAACATGTTTTACAATATTGTTCTGAGAAACAGTTTTGGGAGGTTCATTCATTCATTTAGTCTTTAAGCTAGTGTTTTTTTCTAGTAGTTTAGTTTATGCTCACATTTTCTTTTAGTCATTACGCTACTCTTGCATCCTCATATTCTGTACATCATATTGACATTTTAATGGAGCGTGAAGTAGAGTACATGATTACATGTAGAAAGCTATTTTATTTATACAATAAGACATGTTTATTACCAACGTAACATCACTATATTTTCAGTTAACAAAAACAATTAACATTGTATATAACATTTTATTTATTTACAACAATGGCATTGTTAGGAAGTGTTGAGAAGTATACTTTGGAATATATATAAAAATGCTTAGTGTCATTAAAGCGATAAAATAGTGCATCTGTGTGTATACATATATGTGTGTGTGTGTATATATGTATAATATATATATATATATATATATATATATATATATATACTAGGAACTTGCCCGTCAAAAATGACAGGTATAACATTTTAAGGCTGGCAATTCTGTTTGCCACACAATGTGAGACTTTTGGTCCTCTGAGCTCATTGCGATCCACTCCCCCCGTTTACTTGAACTTCCCCCCCTTTTACTTCAGTGTCCTGCTTTGCACTGATCATCTTCAGCGTTTATTGCGAGACCCACCCTGAGTGCTTTTGACGCTCATCGCAGGGCTCGCAGTGAGCGCCTTGGACTTTCATTGCAAACCTCTCCCACCCGCAGTGTTCATTGTGAGCCCCATGATGAGCCCCTTCGGCGATCATTGCGACCCTTTCCTCTCTCCTACTGTACCGGCCGCTCATTGTAGGGTTCATTAACCTGCAAGTTTTGTGCTTGGGAAAGCCATGTGTCTCTTTTTCCAGCATCTCCCCCCTGTCCCTTCCCTGTGTCTTTCTCCTCTGTGTGTATACTGAATGTTTATGTGGCACGTGGTGACTGCTGATGGTTCTGCGTGCCTGGCGTTTAAGTGTTACTGTCTTCAGCGTTGTGTATTTTGTACGTTTTGCGAGCCAGGTGTTGATGAGCCTCTTTTTCATGCTGTTTCTGAAATTTTGCGTTTTTCGTCTGCCGTTTTTTTTCCTCACTTAGGCTGAGCGACCAAAAACACCAAATATGGGTGTAATTAGCTTGCAAACTTCCTCCCAAGCTTCCTGTGTCTCCCCCTGTGCTGTGTGTTAGAATTTTTTAGACATTTTTTTTTGTTTAGGTGGGTTTTTAGAGTTACGCGCTTGCACAGTGCTGCGCCGCTGGCGAGCCTCACTTTGCGAGGCTTGCAAGTGTGATGGCGCTGCTGGCTGCAAGGAGCGCTTTCTGCGCTTATTGCAGCCTAAGTGCTGCGCGGCTGCTTCGCTTCACGAGGCTTGCATGTTTGACAGCGCTCATTGCAGCCTAAGTGCTGCGAGGCTCGCATGTGTGATGGCACCGCTGGCTGCAATGAGCGCCTTCAGCCGAATTAATCTAGACCTGTCCACCTAAAAAAAATGGGAGTAGCAGCCCCATATAAGCAAAAATATTCTACTGTACACAACATGACTATCTGTCAGAAGCTGATTGGTTACACAAAACTAAAAAAAATTAAATTATCATATCTTAATTTTTCTAAATGATTGAAAGTAGAGCAGCATAGCATATTACCCAATTTTCATTCAAAAAATGTTTTTCTAATATATAAAAATGTTATTTTAAAAACTCGAAAGGTACCGTATATACTCGAGTATAAGCCGACCTGAGTATAAGCCGAGGCACCTATTTTACCCCAAAATACTGGGAAAACGTAGTGACTCGAGTATAAAACGATGATGAGAAATGCGCTGCCCCCCTGTGTCTCTCTTGTGCACTCTGTGTCCCGTTCTTGTATCTTCCCTCCCCTCTGTGCCCCTTTCTTGTATGCCCCCTCTCCCTCCCCTCTGTGCCCTTTCTTGTGTCCTCCCTCCCCTGTGTCTCTTTCCCTCCCTCTCCCTTATCATCCTCCTTCCTCATCACTTCCCCCTCTCCAATTACCCCCACTCTCACTTTCATCAGCTGCTCCTCTGTGCATCTTCTGGCTGTGTCGGGACCCGGCATATGCTAACGACTTGACATCATATGTGCGTCACGTCATTAACATATGCCGGGTCCCGACTCATCCTCCTCATCCTCCCTTGTAATCACTTCCCCCCTCTCCAATTACCCCCCCCTTTCCCCTCACCTTTATCAGCTGCTCCTCTAAGCATCTTGATGATAGGGGAGGGGGAAGGGAATGAGAAACGAGGGAGAGAGAGGGAGGGAAGGAGACACAGGGGAGGGAGGGGGAGGTAAAGAGACACAGGGGAGGGAGAGAGCAGCAGGATCAGGGTGACTCGAGTATAAGCCGAGTGGTCGGGGGGCTTTTTCAGCCTTACTAAAAGGGATATAAAAATCTGCTTATACTCAAGTATATACGGTAATTTGGGAATTTAATGTCTATTTAAACCGCTTCCTGCAGCAACATTAATTTGGGTAAAATACCACTTCCCAGTTTTGAGAGCGCGGAAGCCAAATAACAGATAATATCTAGCATATTACAAGTGCTTTGTATTATCGAACTATCATGTATTGTTGATTCGTGAAGAAAGCAGTTTTACGTGGTAGTACCTGAAATAATCTAATCCATTCTTTTTCATTTGTAATATGCATTTGAAATGTTTATGATTAGGTCTTTTTCAGTCCATAAAAATATATTTATATCATAGTATCCCCTTCTTTCACAATTAGTAAAAGAATACATATAAATTGATGTATTTGTCTTTCTGATTATGTATTTATATGATGTAGAAATTAACTTGTAGAAATAGTTTTAATATTTAGTTAATCTTATTTGGAACTGTTATATTTGCTTTATTGCATTAAAATGTCATGGATGATTATTTCCATTGTATGTCTAAATCTACACTTGAGTAATGCAATTTGCATCATTCAACAGCATAACCCTGGATTAAGAGGAAGTACTCAAAACATGAAGCACCTGTAAAATATCACTGTTAGGCATAACCTGATGCCAATATGTTTATCTATCAAAATTAACAGTTAGCAATTCAGAAAATCCAGTAAAATGTGTTTGATTAATTATTTTAATGTATACTTGTTAAGAATTATTGATTGAAGTGTGAATATGACAAGATTAACAGACCACTAAACCAGCAGGGTACAGACATTATTTCTCTGATCATGTTGTCAATATTTTTCAAACCAGACATCAAAATCGTTTTTCCTGTCAGAAACTAAATATATAAGATACCACCTGATGTGCTCCTAAAGGGCCACGGAAGTCATGCAAGCTGTTCATTAGGTACAGAACCCTGAAAATAAATAAAAAATGCACTTAGTTTGCGCTAAATTTAATTATACCTTTTTAACCCATATAGCTTTGTGTCTATATGGGCTTGTGATGCTCTGTAGATAGCTGTCCTCTAGTGTCCTGCATTAGTAGTGATCATGAATATCAGTAACCGTTCTGTTTGTGAGTCCCTCCCAGTATGTTTATGTAACTGATAGAGGTTGCACTAGCCTAGAATCCCTAGAGGCTGGTTGGAGGAGGCAGAATGCTTCAATTGATGTGCCAGCGTACTGACCCACAGACTCGCCTTCCTGTATACCTATCTGCCTGCATCCTACACAACAACTTTTCGTGCAGGAAAAGCAAGTGAAATGTATTGATCAGAATAAAATGTGTATGTGCATTTAGAGCCATTTGAGGATAGGTCAAGGATGGCGAGACTGTACTCAGATTCAGATAAAATTATGTGGGCACATGTAAGCAGGCCTTAGAAGTTGGGAGAAATGGGTTGAATATTATGGGCAGAGGACAATAAAGTTTGGATTTTGCATCTAGTCTCCGATGTGGCTGTGAATGCATGCATACACTTGCCAGCACAAACAATGCAGAAGTCTTTACTAAAACTTACTCAGGATCACAGAGTGCCATATATTTGTGACCTAACACAATGTTTATGTGAATAGACTGACAGTACAGCTGTTTGCTGTGATCTGAGAAGTAACTGTGGTAATCCACCTTAAGTGATTGGCTAATATCAATGAGGAAGCAAGAGGGAGGACTGAAAGCAATACAAACGTGATCTAAGAGATTGCTAAAAAAAAGCCTCAATTTCAAATATTCAAAAGATATTTCCACTTGTTAAAATGTGATCTAATTTTTGCTGATTGCCAATTTCCATTAATTTGGTGTCCCTTTAATATAATATATGCATCAGTGGCTATTCAACACAAAACACTGAGGCCAAGGGCAGGCAGTATGTTGCCAAGGGCACGTCTATTCTTTGGAGGCTGCCCTCCATTCCTATTCTATGAAGCATACAGCATATCCCAGTAATATGGGATGCATACTGCAACATTTATTCTAGTTTATTTAACTTCATAAAACAACACCCTCATAATATTAATCTATTTTACATTAAAACTACCACAGAAACACTCCATATTATAAAATTATGCTTATAATTATATAGAGGAGTCAAATGAGGTTATGAGATCATAATGTTAAAAACAGCATAAAAAACTGTGTGACAAATATGAAAGAACAAAAAATAAAATAGAAGACATGCACCCACACTTCACAAACCAACCGTGCTTTTCTTATAATCTTATTTTCTCACACACTGTGGATGATTCCCTCTTTTCTATGGCTGAAGCTAAAGGGTGAGATTTGAGGGCTTAGTAACAAAAATGTAAAGATTAATTATTACGCATTCGCAAAATGGCTACTGATAAAAAAAATTGGAAGCAGGAAAAGATTCCATCATGGAGTGAAGTTAGATCTGTCATGGATAGAAATAGGGCTTTGGAACTATCCAATGCACAAGGGGATACTATACTAAGGAACCAGATATCAAAGTGGCATATTTTGTAAAAATGTATGAATTGACAGAATTAGATAATGGTATATAGATATAATCTCTCATTGGATGTGTTATCCGTATGTATGTATGTATGATTAATGTTAGATGGTGATGTGTATTTTTTATGTAAATTTGTATTGTGTGTATTTTTATATTTTGTACAAAAAATAGAGACTTAAAAGAAAAAAAGAAAGAAAAAGAAACATAAATTTGGCTCATACCTTTTAAAACAGGTTGCCTATTATTGGAATAAGCTTTTATGATGTTTCTTTTTTACAGTTTCTTTTTTGTCCTAAATCCCCATGTAAATGTAATGGATGTTTGTGGGAATATGCGATAAACATTTTGCATTTAACATTTTCTAATTTTTAAGTCCTTATAGATTTAAACTTTTACTCTTTCTTCTATACTTGTCTGGGCGTAGAGCATGCTGCCCAAGGGCTGAATGTGACCCTTAGCAGGTGTATAATTTTCTATGCAGGAGAAGCAATTGCTTCCTCTCATACTTGAAGAAGCAGCACAGCCTTATACCAGTGTACAAATGCAGCAATAGACATTGTTAGACCTATGCAAAATGCATGAAATAAAAAAAACTGCCATTTTTTTTTGTGGCTCAGTGTCCCTTGATGGGTAAATGGTTCCATGCTAAATACTGAATATTCTGCCTTGCTCCTGGAACACACTTGCTGATTTTATATACACCATCTTTTATAACCAGAAATGAATTCTCAGAATTGTTCTGTTCCTCTTTCTGTAGCTGCCAAGCAGTTGTTGCCTTTGCTATATTCAATCTTCCTTCCTCTTTAACATTTGTAATCCCTTCCTTTCCAGGTACATTTTGTAGGCTTTCATCACTAGGCTGTATCTGGGATATAAATGTTATCAATCTATACTTATGCACCTCCAATAACATTTTAAATCTGAAGCCATTATAAAGTTTCTCTCACATATTTAAAAATCTTTTGGAATACATGGTATCAATACTATGATAGTTATTAAAGGTTTTTTATTTTAATGCTTGGGTTAATTGATAAGTCCAGCTAACATTTGAGACATTATGCTACATGTACAATCTAACGTATCACTGGCAGAATGGCTGGATACTTTAAATATGTGTGATGTGTTTTCAATATGATGTAAAAAATACATCTGTCATGCAGTATTATGGGAGATGTAGTTTTTTTTCAGTGTAGTGAAGCAAAAACTGCCAATTTCATGAATGCATTAGCTCAAATTAGTAAAAAGATATCTTATAGCAGACATACCTGTGAAACAAGTCTACATGAGACTGGAACCCAGACAATAATATATCAGCTTCTTAACCACTAGACTATTGCTTTACATGTATTGAAAGTGGTGAAAAATAATATATCTGATAAATGACTTGGAGAGCTGATTCCTGCACAGCTTATTCTAATAATTTCACCAGCCGGTGAGGGAGCAGAAAGTCACTAACTTCAAACAGTCATAACTGTGTTATTTTAGCAGCAGTTTTAAAAATGAAGTAACTTTTTTTCCTTTTGCATCCTCCATCTGATGGTACAGAGCATATAAGGTGACTTCAGGATCCCTTTAACATAACCTATAATAATTATCAATCAGTCTGTAACGTCTACACAGTGTCTTCTACCCAGGCGTAACATTTGCAGAAAATCGGGGCATGTGAGCATGCACAGTATGCTGCAAAGTGCTGCTCATCACCACCATTATGTAGCGCTGGGAGAGACCGCGTCAGCAGAAAAATAGAGAGAGGTATAGAGAGCGACAAGACAGAGAGAGTGCGCAGAGACAGATAGCAGACAGACAGCACACAGAGAGAGAGCTTAGAGAAGGACAACACAGAGAGTGAGAGAGTACAGATAAAAACAGTAGAGTGAGAGCACAGATAGTTCAAGATACCATTCTATGATACCGTCATTTAGGACGGGCAAGTTACTAGTTATAAATATTCTGTATTCTCACTACAACACATGACGAAAGTCTAGTGTTTATTTTGAAAGAACAGTCTTTCCTCTACTTGCACAAGTAATTGATTGAATTTTAATTATTCTCTTCTACAGGAAATATGAGTTTTGTTGATCTTTCTTTGATTTATTACAGCCCACATTATATTTGTTTTTGGTAAAGCTTGTAAGTGCATGCAACCTGCAGTTTATTTAGGTGGTGAGTGTGAAAGCCAGGCAATACTGTGAGGTGTCTGCCTTTTTTACTGAACACTTGAGTGCAGTGCTGATTCTGCACCATCAGTTTGAGGGTAGAAAAGTGATTTTATTTTTAAAATTGCTGCTAGATACTTTGTTTTAGTCTGCTACGAACGTGCCTTTGCATTTTCAGAATACTTTATGAGCTGCACCCACTGGTGGTACGGGTTAGTTGTGGAAGGAACTGTATAAATAGTTATGCAACTGCATCCTGGTTTGTGGGGAAAAAACTAAAAAATATTTCTCAGATAATAGAAAATCTATTCCATCTTAAATTGCAGAGGATTATCTCTGTCTGGTTATCTCACCTTCATAGGATATCCACATTGCTTTGCAGCTCATATGTTCAGGCTGATTGTCTACCGGCAGCTGGATTTTGTGACATTATTATGTGTTATGTATATTATTCTATTAATGTTAATTAGTACATTTAACCTGTGTCACAAAGCATGTTACTATTATCTTACAATTTTGTTAGAGCACTAAGTAGCTATCATTTTGTGCTGTGAAGAAGCAACAACATTACACTGACCTGGAACTAAGGTGAGGGTAATGGAAGCATCCTTCAGCAGTGAGTTAAGAACAGAAAACCTTTATAGAATCACAATACATATATAGGCATAAAACTTGCATTATATTCATGCACCCTGCTATAAAATAGTTTAATTTGGGATTTGGTCTTTTCATTCAGATTTTGGAAACACCCATTCTTGCCCTATCCCACACCCTGTACAATGTGCATTAGTTTACCTTTCTAAAGTACAAGTATTTAGGATTATTTATGTGTTTGCTCCAAAAAATGTTTTTATCACTTCAAAATGCATTTTGAAACACCTATATGGTAATAATAAGCTAAGCTGATAACAGGTAGTATGGAAAAAAACAGATTTACAGTGAAATATTGTCATTTCTTTTAATAAAACAAATAATAATTCGCCACTGTTAAACTGTTTTTTCTATATTCAATTTGCCAGTAATGCAATGGGCTTTTTTTTTTATTTATTTTTTTATAATAATATGTCCTATCTATACTGTACTACAAATTGAAACAATATATATTGGTTCCATACCGTATTGGTCCGAATATAAGCCGCACCTGCATATAAGCCGCACCTGTAAAAGTCAAGGGGAAAAAATAGAAAAAAAGATAGTACTCAAATATAAGCCGCACCCTTAAAATTGGAGAGAAAAACACTCTCCAAGTGATCAGCCATTGCAAGAAACAGGCTTTCTAATTAGCACTGTAGCTTTTTTTGCAGGTTACAGACCTTACAGGATGTTAGAATCACTAAAACCGTAAATCGCTATTCAATTGCTACAATACCGCAGTCTCAAGCACGCAAATCGGCACCCTTAACTCGCAATCGCACTAAATCTGCAGTAATTTTACGTCCGCTAATATAAGCCACACACGTAACTCGCAAGCTTGCAAATCGGCAGTGATGGTTTTTTTTACGGTGGCGAATATAAGCCACACCAGTAAGTCGCCAACTCAAAAATCGGGAAAAAAGGTGCGGCTTATATTTGGACCAATACGGTAAATAAAACTGCTAGCACTCTACCAACCTTGTTAAGATTTGTCAATTCCTCTTGAATAGAGAAACCAGGAATCTAGCAGCCTTCACACAAAACCAGGCTGTGTATCTGATTTACATGTCTGAATAAAAAAATATCACAAACCTGAAACCTATGTTGTACAGTCGTATCGGACTATCCATGACCCTATGGGGCTACAGCACAGCAAATGTGCAAATGGCCATACATCACAAACAATCTCCTTGTATATGTGTTGTTTTAATCATTTATGTGTAGCTCCACATTTATGACAACTTAAAGATAAATGCATTGCAACAGCCAACTGCTGTCATGTATTCTAACATGATATGTTTTGGAATGACCACTGGCAACCAAGTGCTCTTAAAGTTTTCATACTATGTTTAACAGTGTGTTGGTTGCTTCGGAGAATGGGATCAAAATTCAGTATGAAATATCTGAGAGCTGTACTAGGCCAATGTATGATCAAAGAGGTCTGAAATTAGAAGCCTTCTCCAGACAAATCTCATCTTGTTGTGGCAGATGTTCCCATTAGCCCACTGGCCCATGAGCTGTGTCCTCATTTTGTAGCCCCTAAGTCTTGAGAACCAAAGTATTTGCCACTTGGGTCTGATATCTCTCTTCTGTCCTACACATTTAATAATTTGATATGATATTTAGTTAATATGTTTTACTGAATCTACAGCTACAGTCAAACGGAGAAAAGAAAAAAAGGAACAAACTATAGGAAGGTAACAGTTAAACAAAACAACTACAATAACATAATACAGAGACTTTCAGATTTTATTAAATACAGTTTATGACGTGTTTAAATTTAGTATTTAGTACACACACACACACACACACACAGAGAACCATAAATAAAGTATGAAAAATGTTATGACATAACTGTGAAAAAAAGATTAATGATTAAAAGAGGGCCCTTGACCCTTAACTCATTAAATGTAAAATAGATCTTTTTTTTGCAATTTCAATTTTATTATATTTTTAATTGAATTTACAATAGTAGGCCACACTTCAACATATATAAACACAATTATCAAATACAGAGTTACACTTTTGATATTGTACAGAGCTAGCGATTTATTACTTTTTTCCCAGCTTCCTAGATACAATCATTAACCACAAAACATTGTGCCTATTAATGTTAGAAATTGTGTTTTTATATTTATATCGATAGTAAGCCACAGTTTGAAACATAAAAAAGGAATGGGAGAAGGAGGGGAAAGAGTGAGAGAAAAAAAGGGAAGTGGGGGGGGGGGGGGGGGAGAAACTTTCTTTATAACCAGTCTCTGTGTCTGTCAACTATATATCTTAAGTATTCAGCATGATCAAACTTGGACTTAAGCATGTTTTATATTTTTTCTATTTTAATTATTTTCTCATGATAATTATGCCATTTTAATTTAAATTATTTCTTTCTTTTCTCCAAGTTACCAATTCTATAAAATAGATCTTAAAAAAATGTGCGTAGCACACATTGATAATAATCTGCAAAATAGATACATTCACATTGGAAGGAGCTTTACTAAAATACCTGTTGTTTTAATATGCATTTTCTGTAAAAGCACCATGCAATATTTTGAGTTCTAAATAAATGAGAGTATTTATTTATGTTGCTAGCCACTGCTATAGTAGCTGAGTTATTCATTGTGTTTGTTTCTGGTAAATGGACTGTGATAGAAATGTTGAGACATTGACCCCTGTCATGTCTGGCTCTTGGCCAGTTTTGAGTGCTTGGCTCAGTGTATAAACATACGTGCAAATATGCAGGGTTTAGTCTGATAAAAGTCAGTAGCAGTCGTTTATTTCCAATACAAAAAAAAAAGAAAATGAGCCTTTAGACTTTTGCATTAATATCTTGCCAAACTAATACATTATTCTTCAGAGTTCTAAACACGCTATAACCAGTAGAGCAGCCGTTCCCAAACCTCTCAAACCCCATAAGAAAGGCCACAATGAATACAGATGAGGGAATTGGATCCTGCTGAATGCTCACACAGTATTAAACTAAAATCCGGGCCTGTCTGGTGGGTCTTGAGGAGAGGTTTGGGAACCGTTTCAGTAGAGCAATAAAATAGCTGCCCTAAAAATAATTATCAGCAAATCCCGTTGAATTTGAGAAGCTTTTTCTCCTTTGTTACCATTCACAGTATTGTATTATGGTTATTTACTTATTTTGTTGCCTATAAACTGAATTAATCCTGTTTAGAACAGTGGAATGATAGAAATGCAAAAATAACCAGTTGTGAGTTTTATTTCTATGTTCTAACCACATGCATTTTTCCTTTGATTGTAGGTTACTATCGGCCATATGTATGCTACACAGAAGCTGGTTATTGAATCTTCAGGCAAACAATGATTTTCGCCAGCATGCAAACATTTATCATGGCCGGGTTGCTGACGGACCTTGCGTGGCCACTATAGCCATCACCTGTACTATGAATGGTTGTAAGATACTTATTCATTTGATGGTAAAAGTGCTCCGTGCATCATGTAGCAACTTACAAAGATTTCCACTGTCCCAGTTTGAGTGATGCATCAAACCCTTAAGTCTGTTTAGAAGAAAAAAACATGTACATGTATATGTTTTCTTAATAAATTACTTTTTGAGAGTTGTGTCCGTTTGTGACAATGCGTAGTGAGCTTAAATGTCTGCAATATTTCTTGAATATACAGGCATTTTTGTCTTAATCTTTATTTAACCACTTCAACATTGCGCCTTCATCTCCCAAATCATTTTCATATATTTCATGTATTTTGGGAGTGGTCAGAAACAAATGTGTCCGATTAATTGATAGTCTACTTTCATGAAATGTTCTTGCATTACTACATTATTAATATAAAGGGATAACATTACATACTTATGATATAGGCTTTCTATTTTTTTTTTTTACTATGTATACAATTTCACTATTAACAGTTCACCATTAAAAGCAACACCTCCATCTTGCTAATGCTGCAATTGCATATTTATGCACTTTTTACCCTGCATATTTCTCTTGGTATGCAATGTTAACTAAACTGACTTTTTTTTTCTGACTACAGTAGTCATTTATATTATTATTATTATTATCTTTATTTATATCGCGCCAACATATTCCGTAGCGCTGTACAGGGGTATTTAATTTTACAAAGCATAGTTTTTACTTATTTAAGAAATGCAAACTTGTTTATGGATTTCCTTACAAGAAACCTATATAATCTATGAATTTGTGGTAATGCAGAATTCACTTTAATAATGTACACTATTCTAACTTCAAGCGAGTTTCCAGTGTTAGACGATATGCTACTATATTACAAATACTGCATCACTAAGTGTAAATACTATGTGGTCTGACCTATAAAGTGACACCTTTTTTTTTCCAGAGGTTTTTCACCTATCTGAAAAATGTACTTATTTTCTATACCTATGCAATAAACCAAAGTTATACCTGAAGTACCGTAGTTAGTGTGCATCCTCTGGCAAAGAATTCAAATAATATACCCGATGAAATTATAAGACTGATAAAGAAGGCATGGGATGCACATACTAATGTAAAGAGTTAGAGATCTAACAGGACAAACTTAAAAGAACCTTAAAGTTACTGGTGTGAAAAGGGTTAATTGAAATGTAGATTAAAGGACCACTGTAGGAAGGTTATTGTTCTGTTCTGTTTTTTTTTTTGTTTTTGTTTTTCCAAAAGGCACACAGACAGTGTAGGCAGAATGCTGAGAAATTAAAATTGAGCATATTCTTCTTATTATTAATTAATACACATTGGGTTCTCTAGTGGTCCAATGGTTAGGATTTGGCACTTTTACCACTGCAACCTGGTTTCAATTCCAGTCAGGGAACCAAGAGGTCACACCACCCTGAAGCCGTGCATGGTTGGTCTTGAACAGTACATTGATGAGAGACCACCTAGGAATACCAGGAACTGTGTGCTGTGGCCCACTAAGAAGGATCTTGCAACCCATTCCAGCATCTCTGCCATGAATACCAAGTGGATTGGCATGATGCGTTATGGTCCATGAGGTCATGAAGAGTTTGATGTCTGAATGACACACACACACACATATATATATATATATATATATATATATATATATATATATATATATATATATATATATATATATATATATATGTTTTTTGATGTGCAGCTCTGATCAAGCAGTACACATGCTCTTTCAGATTTATTTATTGATAAAAAAAATATATATATTTTTTTATTTACATGTGTAATAAGCCTATCGGTGCACTACACTGCTCAGTGCTGCTTTAGTGCAAGTCTATGGGGGAGTCTGTTACTCACAGATCTTCCCCCAGCACAAGCTGCTATATCCAGGCTCTCAGCATCCTGTCGATCATCCCATGTGACCAATGAGCAATGCAGTCTCTGTCTCTCTCAGAAGCAGGGCACAGGCACAGGGAAAGCTGTGTGTGAGAAAACACTGCAAGTAAGCCTGTGCCTGTTCATGTGCTCTGTGTGTGAGAAAACAACACAGCAAGTGACCCTGCCCCCAACATCATATCCCTATAGCAATGAGCAGAAAGGTAAGCATGTATACATTTATATTAATATTAATAAATAATTAAAACACCAATAAAACTTAAATATCCTGCACCAGTCAGTACACACCCGCACACACAGATCGAACCATAAATAAAGCAGTAGGAAGACATATCAAAAAGCAGGTTGCTAGTTGGTGACATACAGTGCAATACAGCCTCTATCCATGATGTCCCGGCTGTGCTGTCAGTCAAATTCAGAGTTTAATGGCAACACATCCTTGCAACCTGATTGGTTGAAGTCACTGAGGAACTCAGGAGGAACAACACTGGCTGTGAAACCTCAACAAACAATAGATAACCTAAAATGTATGTTTGATTATCTCTGTGAAAAATGCAAGTATTTCAAAAATTCAAAACATGTATTTCTACATGTTTTTAGGAGATCTTTACTTTGTGTGCATGCGCTGTGTAAAAGTTTTTTTTATGTATTAAAGGGCCAGTTAATTCAGCACAATTTGGATCACACCAAACAGTAGCATATTGCAAAAAGATTAGCAATAGTGCAAGATCTCCATATCGGACAATATTAAAAAACATCCTACCTTTGTACAAAGCAGTACAAGACTAGGCCTTATTTCAGTAAGTATCTTCACATTCGCTGTTAGCTCAATTAAAAATAAGTTACCCAACAGACAACAATTTTTTTTTTTTTTAACTGTGTAAAATTACTTGAATAAATGAAATAGTGCTCATTACATACACATTCTTATATTGCTGTGCATTTTATTATGGAATACTGGAATTTTATATGTGCAAGCTTCAAAATATTACTATATCTATAAAGTGCTATAGCAGCAGTGTCTGCATGTTGTGAAATATGTTATAACATAAAACTAATCACACTTCCCTTTTAAACCTATGAAAAATACACACTTAGAACAAAAAAAGTTTAATTTTCATTAAATTACTATTTTAAAATTAAAAAGCTTGAAAGGTGCCAATTAACTATACATACATCTACCCCATCAGTGCAATAAAGCAGTGCCACATGTTTATTATTTTGTTTTTTTAAATATATTTGAAACTGAGAATGAAAAAACAAGATATTTTACAAAAAATGAGACCCACATTTCTAAATTATTACATTCAATGTTTTCCAGAAAGAACCAATGAATTGCATTTGTGTTTAAAACAACAATCTACACCATGGGATTGTAACAACCAAGATTTATTTATTATTTTACTATATAGAATAAATTATATTAGTAATGCAAGGCAAAAAGTGTACATTCAGTATGGTTTTGTTCAGGTTTTTTTAAAAACATGAATGAAATCACCAACGAGTAAGATTTTGTGATTTGATCTAGAAATACAAGATAGCTGTTAATTGATCTCGACACACAAAGTGTTTGATATACAAACTAATTAACAATGAATCCGCATATTGCAGATCAGAGGAGCTCTAAAAAGGTTGAACTTGATGGATTTTTAACCTCAATTACTGTGTAACTATGTATTATTTTATTTATAGATACACTTTTGCCCATGAGATGATACATGCACAGGTCCATAGTTCAGTTTGCTTTGTGTCATCAACCTAACAAAACAGAAAACAAAAACTATTTTATTTTCCCCAAGTTGAATATTTAAAATCAGAGAAATATTTTGCTGAGCATTATCGGTACAAAATGTCTAAAATATGTTTAAAAGAAACTTAAATTCAATACTGCAAGTTTTCTTCAGGGATTCAAAAAGCACACCCTCATAATTAGAAATGTTATATGAATGAATTACTAAAAATAGTATTTATCAGAATGGTGGATCTGAATCTGTTATGTTTAATCTTATATTATCATGTAGACAATCTTAATTCTTTGAGTGGATTATGTTAGGCATCTGTAATGACGTCTCACACATTCAGTCTCTAAGTAAAGCCATTTCCACAATCTCCTTACAAGCATATCTGATCTAATTTTAGCAAGTATTGTTGATTTATGCTTAGGAATAGTTTAAAAGGGCAACAGTGGGTTAATCACATTCACTTAATAGTAGACATTTTTAATGAAAAAACAACGTAGATTAAAAGAGTTTAAAACAATGGTTCCTTCGATGGCTACTGTAACCTTTATTGTCACTCTTTCGTTTGTCATTCATGGAGTGTGGTTACATAGCAAATGGTTTTGCAGAGTATAATAAGGGCACTTGCTCAATCACTTCTGAGCTATAAAGTAAAGTCCCAGGTATACTTATATATGAAATGCTATTGAATTTATAACAAGTCATACAGATCACCTACTAGCAGTATTATGTAGGTGGTCAGGGACAAAGGGTATGGGAGGTAGTCAGTCTCAGAAGGGGAGACTGTGTGGAGTCAGATATATAGTCAGTATATACAGCAAACCTGCCTTTCTATATGTGTATATGTACACAGGTCTGGCGCTCTAAATTCTTAGGGCCTCATTCAATTGCGATTTGGCCAATTGAATAGGGCTCTAAATAAGCACATAGCATATTTGTTTTAAATACATTTTTATTTAGTGAAAACCTTGCTTTTGGATAGATGCTTACTAACTAAAAACTTCTTTAAAAAAAATATGTTATGTGCTTATTTAGAGTCCTATTCAATTGGCCAAATTGCAATTGAATAAGGGCCATAGTATATAAATCGCTATCCCCTCTTGAGTCAAACCCCATAAGTCCTTGACTGCTTGTAATGTAGGCAGTAGTGATTTAAAAATCCATTAAAGCCCTCAGAATGCCTCTGCACTCCTATTTAGTATTATCGCGCCTCCATTAGCTCGGAGGTTCACGCTTCCTGGTTTCAGCGTGCGTGATGACGTCACGCTACCCTTGCCTGCTTCTTGATATGTTTCTACGTGTAAAACGTCTTTATCAAAGGATTAAGGCGTGTACTAGTGCTGTAAGCTATATAAAGGAAACAGTAGTCATGGTTACCAATACCACCGTGTTTGCTACACATCAGAACATCTCTTTTGTGCAAAATGGCTTATAATTATAAATGGAAAGAAAGCGTAAGATGAAGTGGGGATATCATAATATCTCCAGATATAACTATATAGATAGTGAAAAAATCTGTCTTTATACATCAGACCTTATAGTATAAGGTATTGTCAGCAGATTTACATTAAGGAATTAGTCCATATCTCATAAGTATATAAATACAAGATTATAAGTGATAACATGTAATAAAAAGAGGGAATATAAACCTCTTATTGTAAGAGGTGTAATATATTACACCCCAATAGTAGATAAAAAATTGCCTATGATATATGTGAAAAGAAGGCAAAGAAATATATTGGTAAAAGGGATAAAGTAAAAAGCCAAAAAAGTGATGGTAGTGATATCTAATCACTAAATAGAATGCAGTAAATACAGTGCTCCATATGTGAGTAAGGGACATAAAAGTCCTGTACTAATGGACCCATAGGCCCCAGATCTAGTCTATACATGCATAATAAATATGTGAAGAAAGGTATCTATATGAGGATGATAACCATAGTGATGGTATAAGATGTGAAGGTCCTATATTAAGTGACCTGTAAATCAAAAATGGGCACTAAATAAAGTGCCATAAATGCAGTGCTAAATATATATAATCTTGACTTATATCTATGACAGTGGTTCTGTACTTGGAAAATAATTCATAACAAGATCAACAGGTATTAACTATGAAGAGAAGGACAGGCTAGAGAAATCAAAGAGGTATTACCAAAAATTAAGTAAGACATATTTAGGATATCATGTCCATAATATTTAAATGAAGGGTGTATAGGAAAAACCTTCATTTAGACCATTAGGTACTTGTGCTTTAGAGCGCCAGACCGGTGTACATATACACATATAGGAAGGCAGGTTTGCTGTATATACCCTCTCCCTACTGTACCACATACAAACTTTAACCTTTAGATTGTAAGTCTGCGAGTTTCAATCCTGCGCAGTGCTTTAGGGAAAGCGCTATGGACACCGGATTCCAAGCTCAAAGACAGGGTCATACACTCTTTGCAATGTATGAATCTTTAACTTGTCATTGCCTGTAACTTAACTTATGTATAGCGCTACGGAATATGTTGGCGCGTTACAAATAAACGATAATAATAATAATAATAATAATATACTGACTCTATATCTGACTCCACACAGTCTCCCCTTCTGAGACTGACTAATCTCCCATATCCTTTGTCCCTGACCACCTACATAATACTGCTAGTAGGTGATCTGTATGACTTGTTATAAATTCAATAGCATTTCATATATAAGTATATCTGGGACTCCAGTTTATAGCTCAGAAGTGATTGAGCAAGTGCCCTTATTATACTCTGCAAAACCATTTGCTATGTAACCACACTCCATGAATGCCAAACGAAAGAGTGACAATAAAGGTTACAGTAGCCATCGAAGGAACCATTGTTCATATTGTTTTTAATCTTTCCTTTAAACTCTTTTAATCAACATTGTTTTTTCATTAAAAATTTCTACTATTAAGTGAATGTGATTAACCCACTGTTGCCCTTATATTCCAATTTGTAGTGTTAAGCACTAATGGGTTTACTTCCCTAAGACATTATTTTTTCCTTTAGGAATAGTTTAAGCCTTAAGTAACTTTGCAGGTCTGGTTTGCTCAAGTATCTCCTCTACCTTTTGTAGATATTGTCACTGGCTAACCCATCAGTGTTTAATCAGGCTGTCCACAAATGTCAATCTGGTTTCTCAGGGCCTTATGAAGCCAACACGCCATTAAAGGAATATGGAAGGTTTGGGGATGTTAGTATGCATGTAACATACCTATGTATTTATTCACTTTGTTTTATTAAAAACAATTGAAAGCTGGTGGCTAAGCTGCTGGAGAGGAAAGACATGTCCTGCAAGAGCTCCAGCTAAGGCCTGGGTTAATCTGGGACAATCGACCCCTATAGATGCCCTGAGTGACCAACAAACAATATCACTAAACTCAGAAGACCTAGGGGAACAAATTGATCCCAAAATTACCTTAAAAAAAACAATAAAATCGGAAGAGTCCCCTGCATGGAATCCCTACCCAGCTGAACTTTTCCCCTTGGAAGCCTGGAGGGAGAGAGTGTGGAGCTGCACTGCTGAGGACATATATAAGCAGGTACAGGGGAGAGGCTATAGAGCTGTGGGGGGAGAAGATAGCCCTGATCCAAGGAAGGGGTACCCAGGGGGGCATCAGAAGCAAATTAGCCCCAGAAAAATTAAGCAATCCGGGGCCCCTTACCCACATATCCCCATCAAAGCTCTCCCCATACCCTGGGTCCAAGCAACCCAGCCCAACCTGTCTACTTAGACTCAGAACATTAAAAGTACACTGCACAGGGCTCACTTACCAACAGAGGCCCATGCTGCAGGCGCACATGTAGGGGGCTCCAAAAACCCAAAGAGAACTTGCAGGCACAACCACCGCAGGAGACCCCCCCCCCTCTGGGTCCAAGAACCTCCCCAAAAGTCCACGGACCATAGACACATATCTGAGGTGGGTTCCTAAAAACAGGACAGTTCAGGTCCAAGAATCGTTGGGCTCCTAACACAGGAGCGTGCACCCCAAGAGCGAAATTTGCAGCGTACAAAGGGTTAATCAGACACAGGCCACAGGATTACAAAACCATTTGTTTTTCAAGGCTAGTTTCCAGGCCGAATCCCTGCTTGTGTGACAGACTGTACTAGTGGAACTCTACTACCACCTAGTGGACAAAGTTCAAAAGCACCAAGCAAGTAAAAAGAGACAACCAAAGCTCAATTTTCAACTATAAGCATTTAAGCTATGACCACTTCGGTTCAAGAACTTTTAATAAATCCAAAAAGATGTAACTAACAAAAAGCCCAGCAATATAGGGACGCTAACAATTGCTCTGGGACAAACCAAGCGAAACCAGGTCTCTGGCAACAACTTGATCTACAATACTCTCACTGAGATGGCAGGTGTTGCCACGAGAAAGAACAATAAAGGGATCCAATCTTACTGCCTACCCAAATCTTCAGCAAGTTCTCCCACCAATAAAACACCCACAGCCGCAGTCCACGCAGCAACAAGCTCTGAAATGTCAGCGCCTAGCACTAAAAGTGACATCCAGGACCTTAAAGACCTAATATCCAACTTCAGAGAGGAGGTCAAATCAGACATCCGGAAGGTGACAACAGAACTAACCACAGAAATTAAAAAGGTGGACGATAAAACAACAAAACTGGAAACTAAAATTTCGGAAATAATGCAACATAACAACAAGCTAACAGAGGAGATCTTGGCTTTGAAGGAGGAACAATCTAGACAACAGTTGCAACAGGAAGATCTAGAAAACAGATCTAGACGACAGAACATAAGGCTGAGGAATGTGCCGGAGTCTGTGAGGACCTACACGCATACCTAAACGATCTATGTGAATTTCTCCTCCAAAACATACATCCAGAAAACTTGAGAATGGATCGGTTTCACAGAGCCCTAGGATTCCGTTCATCTCCACAGGAGCGCCCAAGAGACATCATTGCCAGATTCCACTACTACTCCACCAAAGAACTGTTCATGAAGGCCGCAAGAAAAGGCATCCCTCCCATCGAGGGGCACACACCGCTGCTTTTTTCTGATCTAGCCCCGACTACCCTTGCCAAAAGGAGACAACTGAAACCGGTTCTGGACTGTATCCTGGCTCAAGGATGGAGGTATACATGGGGTTTCCCTTTTCGCCTCAATATATCCAAAGAGGGAAAATCCTTCACCATCAGAACACTGGAGGAAGGCATTAACTTGCTGGCGGAATGGAACATCAAGGTCACTGTCGGAGAGCAGTTACAACCAACAGAAAACCCGAGAGGAAGGAGTCCTCCCATGAACGGAGAAAAAGACTTACTACAATGAGTTGTCACTTATTTTGTTTCTCTGTTTTTTTTGTCTTTTTTTGCTTCATCTTCCTCTCTCTTCTTCTCTCTCTCTCCTTGTTTTCATGCTACTCTGACAACCAAAGCTAGTTGAATCTGAAAACGAGTAGATCCAATAAGGTAGCACCCACACCAGTGAAAGTTCTAATACACACTATAGACAGTTAACCCAGGCCGTAAAGGCAAAAGCAACACACACCTAGAAGGCGTCCCTACGGGCGCTAACACGTAGACTTCCAAAAACCCCTACAGTAGGGAAAGTTTAGGCGGACCAATTCAGTGTCAGTTTAGAGACACTAACTGGCCCACCAGTAAAATACGAAGAGGACAGCAAACGCTCTCCTCATAGTAGTTTAAATTACCACACTTTATTTAAGTAAGGAACACAATTAAGTTCAAACATACTAAGAGCCTTCCTGACCAACAGTAAGACACACAAACAGACTCAAGTACTTAGACTTCTTACCCAGGATTACCTTAGGGTTCCCCACTAGAGGAAAAGTAGGAACTTGCTTAATTACTGAGCCAGGTTTTTATAATTCCGAAAGTTTAAGTATAAGCAATTTGGCTCATACTCTGTTGTCTTTTTTCCTTTGAGTACAGATACTCTCCCACACAGCCAGCTGCTGAGCAGTCTTCGGGCGGAAACCAGCAGGAGGCACAGGATAACGAAGTAACAGGCTTCCAGAAAGGTGAGATAGCCATTTAGACACACCAAAGGGTCATACACCTCAATAAGAAATATGGACATTGTCATTGCGTCACACAACGCTCATGGTCTGAACGAACCAATCAAGAGGGGGGTAGCCTTGAGAAATTACCAAAAACTAAATCTTGATATCGTAATGATTCAGGAAACTCACTTTAGAAAACAAGCACTACCAAAATATTGGGGGGGAGTCTTTACTCAGGCATTCCATTCGACCGCAGATACCAAACAATAGGGAGTCACGATTTTGTTCCACAGAAGACTCAACTTTCAGTTAAGTAAAATTCAAAAAGATAAAGATGGCAGGTTTTTAGCAGTACATGGGACCATACACGAACGTAAGGTTTCATTCTTGAACATTTACGCCCCGAACACAGATCAAACGCCATTCTTTCAAAAAATACAGAAACTCACAGATAGCTGGGAAGACGGACTTAAGATAATAGGAGGAGACATGAACGCGGTCTTAGACCCGCTCAAAGACAAGTCAAACGATTTAGGTTCACAAAAAATCCCCACAGCGACCAAAGCTCTCAAAAAACTCCTAAAATCAAACTGCATGATTGATACCTGGAGAAACATGAACCCCACAGAAAGGGAATACACATTTTTTTCCGCCAGACATGGTTCGCTCTCCAGAATAGACTATATCCTGATCCCACAGAACGTTACAGGTAACCTAACTGAGGCCTCTATCTGCCCCATAGCATGGTCGGACCGCGATCTAGTCAAAATCTCCATGAATAATCTCCTACCGAAAGGAAATAACCCAAGGTGGTCATTAAATCCCAGTATACTGAACGACCCTATCACACGAGATAAGGTCAGAACTGCAATCGTAGATTATCTTGACCTCAATACAGTAGGGGAGATAGACATAGATGGAATTTGGGCAGCTCACAAGGCAGTGATCAGGGGAGTCTGTATACAAATTAGTTCAATCAAAAAGAAAAAAGACCAAGCACAAATCTTACTTCTAAACCAGAAAATTGCTGAAGCACAGAAACTATTTGTTAAAGATAAATCACGACATACCCATGAGAAGATACTAAGTTACAAACAAGAACTAAACACTATTTTAAGAGGGAAAATGGTCAATATCCTACAGCGAACTGAAGCTAAATTCTTCAGATACGCAAACAAGCCCGATAGAATGCTGGCCACGAGACTAAAAGAAAAAAGAGCAAACTCATTCATAGCCAAAATAATCACCAAAAATAGGCAGACAGTTTTTAAACCAGATCAAATAGTAAACGAATTCAGACAATTTTATGCGGACCTTTACAGCAAAACACCCGAATCAGGCACCCCAACCCACAAACTAGAAATTGAAAATACACTAAATAACTTAAATATACCCCAATTAGACTCTATCAAAGCTAAATCACTCTTAGAGCCCATCTCGGTCGAAGAAATACAGGATGCGATCAAATCCACAAAGGCACACGGGGCCCCAGGGCCAGATGGCTATTCCAACCTCTACTACAAACATATGAGCGATCTACTTAGCCCCACCTTACATAAGCTATTTAACAGCTTCTTAGCAGGTGAAAAAATTAAACCGGAATTCTTAGAAGCTAAAATAATACTGATTCCTAAACCGGGGAAAGACCCATCCCAATGTGCTAGCTATAGACCAATATCTCTGATCAACACAGATTTAAAAATATACACCAAAATCTTAGCGTCAAGACTAGCGAATCTGTTACCTGAAGTGGTACATCCAGACCAAGTAGGGTTCATTAAGGGGAGAGAAGCGCCAGACAATACCAGAAAAATTGTTGACCTTATTGACATAACCAAAAGTAATGAAGGCCGCGCTATGTTGTTGGCGCTTGATGCCGAGAAGGCATTTGATAGGTTAGATTGGACATTTATGAACGCCACACTGAACAAATTCGGAATTCCGGAAGGTTTTCTGGCATCGCGACATTATACTCGGAACCAACCGCACAAGTTACATACCAAGGACACAATTCACTAAAATTCAACATCACAAGGGGGACAAGACAGGGGTGCCCTCTATCACCATTGCTGTTCGCCCTCAGTATAGAGCCCCTAGCAATTGCCATTCGTCAGCACACTGACATATCGGGTATACGGGTCGGCCCGACAGATCATAAAATTAGCCTTTTTGCCGATGATATCCTACTAACAATATCAAACCCCCTGGTTAGTCTACCTAATCTATTCAAACTTTTGTCTCAATTTGGCCCACTGTCAGGATTCAAAATTAACACAAGTAAAAGCATAGCCCTTAATATATCACTTCCTCCCACCACGGAAAAACTACTAGCCAATAACTTCCCAATAAAATGGGCCCCGAATTCTATCAACTACCTAGGCGTACAAATTACAAAATCAACTAAGACCCTATATGAAGCAAACTACCCAACCCTCTTTAAACAATTAACTAGGGACCTGCACAGGTGGTCAGAACTAAAGATTTCGTGGTTAGGAAAGCTACATGCTGTCAAAATGAACGTACTCCCCAAACTGCTCTACCTTTTTCGGACCTTACCTATCTCGATTTTAGCGATAGACTTGAAAAAAATACAGAAATTACTAATGAGTTTTCTGTGGAACAATAAAAAACCTAGAATAAACAGAGAAACAACTACTGCGACTAAGAAGGATGGTGGGCTCGGATTTCCAGACATTTCCAGGTACTTTAAAGCTGCTAGATTAGCACAACTAGTTAAGTGGTATGTCAGGGACTCCCCCCCGGTATGGGTTCAATTAGAAAAACACATACTAGGGTCCAATGATTTAATCATGCGTCAGTTACTATGGCTCTCAACCCAGCAGGGCTTCAAGTTACCCCAATCAATTCCATCAAGTGTGAGGCATTCAATTTCCCTATGGAAAGATATAAATAAGAGGAACAGACTGCTGGGCCAGGAGTCAGGGCTCAGCCCTCTATGGCCACTTTCAACTAACCCCAAAATAAACTCTAATGCTCAATACAGATGGTGGATTGATAATAATTGCTCAATTGCGGCAGATTTACCGGTTGTTAATCAAAAATGGTCCACCACCGCATTCCTAGAAGACAAACCCCTTCCTCCGGGGGAATGGCTTAACCTAATCGCTATAAACCAAAGATTAAATCACATCACTAAGAATAAAGGAGGGCAAAATATATCCTTATTCGAAAAATGTTGCATTAAATTCCCGGGAGGGAAAGGAAACATCTCCACAATATATAACCATTTAAGCGATTTAGTCACTCCCCCTAAATTACACTATGAATCAGCATGGGAAGCTGACCTCAACATAAATTTAGACAGAGACCAATGGAATAGTATTCGGAAACAAGCCAAAAACACATCACTTAACGTAATTATGAAAGAAAACTCCTATAAAGTTATTATGAGGTGGTACCTAACCCCAGTAAGAATGCACATAGGGAACCAGACAATTAGTGACATATGCGAAAGGGGCTGCAACCAAAAAGGGACTCTAATCCATAAATTATGGGAATGCCCTATGATTAGACACACATGGGTGGACACCTACAAAACCCTGGAGAAAATATGGGGTCAATGCTATCCCATGAGACCAGAAGAGGCCATCCTAGGATTACCGGTAGAAGGGATGTCCAACTCAGAACAATTCCTAACTAACCAAATTTTCCTAGCAGTTAGGATAGTAGTAGCCGCCCATTGGAAATCACCCACCCCAACATTTGAAGTAGTCTTAAACAAAATTGAGTTCGTTCGATCCATGAGCGTTTTGTCCGCAGAGGTTGACCATAACTACAAGCGCTGGGCCTCCTGCTGGGCCGCCTGGGAGACAAGACGCGGCAGATGAATAGGGTGAGTGACACTTCTCCCTACAAAGGAGCTATTAGGGGATCCATAGTAGTAGTGGTCTTAATTTACCCAACATCATTAGCCCACACAGTAACCTAAACACAGAATAATCTTTCTATTAGATGCTACCAACCAAGCTCAAAACAACAGTTGGTCAGGAATCCAAGTTCATCATATTTTTCCCATAGTTATGGGACTTCATTAAATATAGTTTTCTCGTTAGCCTTAAGTTATTTAAAAGCTAGTATCAGCTATTATAATACCAGAAAAACGGAAAAGGGAGAGGAGTTTTGGACAGGCAGAGGACACACTGGAAACCAAATATGTGAAATACGTTTATTGTTAATTCCTATTTATCACTTCTAATGTTTTTGGTGTACTATGTTATATGTCTGACCTGTCTAATAAAAATCAATTAAAAAAACAAAACAATTGAAAGCTCTGTTTTGCTGCCTACAAATAAAACTTACAACATGCCAACACAGTTGTGGACATGGCCCTGATAGGCTAGGACACTGCATCTACAGAGTTTGTGTCTGCATATGTCACAGTGGGCAGATCCATATTTGGATAGGAATTTTAAATTAGGCACTAAAAACAGAGCTTTTAATTTCTTCTTAATAAAACAAACTACATAGAAGTAAAATATATTACATACCTAGTGAAAAAATGTTTTACCTGTTAAATAAAACCTCACCGGTCACATTTTATGCATATTTATTATTTATACACAAGTTCTCCTGACCCAATTTCTTGTATATGAAAGAGTACAGATAGAGATGATTAAGTATCTAGAAGTTATGGATCGTGTTTTTGCTTGCAAATTACCACACAATGTTTAAGGAGAGCATGAGCTACTATTTCAAGCAAAAAATGTGTTCTATATCTGTCACAAACACTTAGAATACTGATATGTGTGATTTTATTGGATCAAAAGATGAATGAATTAAACGGCCAATAAAGCTAAAGCTGCAATTTAAACCTGTCAGTACTATTCTTATAGCAGCACGTCACCTTACATACAGAGGTCATATAGCAATAAAAGGTACGGTAAGTGCTAACTGTTTTACTCATTTATTTCATCTTCTATAAGTGTACCCTTTTATATAAGAGCAACTAGATGGAACTTTGGTTTTAAAGGTGATACTAAGCCTTATTAAAGGGCCATTTATTTGGACCACACCATTGTGAAGAAAAGCATGTTGAAACAATAAAAGAAAATTTGAAATACGTGCATTTTTCACTGGAGAATTAAAATAAGCTGTTTACTTTTTGTAACTGATGGCTCACATGCTACTGCAATAAAACAGTCAATCAGATTGCAAAAGCATGTCCCCCATTCAAATGAAAGCCTTTGTCAGGCTGCTTATATTTCAAGTTTGAGGGGAACAGATTCTATTTTTCAATACCGGCAGAACATCCAGGTTTCTGTTCTCTTGCCTCTCTGGAATTTGAGCAATGCAAGAGTGGGTTTCAGAGCTATGTGATCTCTGCTCTGTGCTATTCCTTGCAATTTTTTTTTAACCCTTACCACATCTACATGTGCAGGCATGATATACTGGACTCACCTAAACCGGAAACTATGGGTTAACCTGTCAGTGCAGTCCAGGGAAAAGCTGTCCCATCACTGAATGCACTCAGCAGCCTGTTACTACTCATGCAACAGCTAATGGGCAGGATAGACTTGTATGTAAACACAGATGTAATACTTTCAATTCTTATCTGTTGTCAGTGTTATTAAGAAAATAGATAATGTTAACATACAACATACAAAGAGTAGCACTTACATTGAGGTAAACACCCCTTTAATCACAATTATGTTCTGTTTTAAATATACATTTTTTAATTGAGTTTGTTCTTAAACTGTAAAGTATAGTACCAGTCTTCAACTACAGAGGCAACATGGTTTGTTTTTAAGTATAACGTATAGCTAACTTTATCTATGGACATTAATTATCTCTTAACTAACTTTTACAGTGTGTGGGGGAGTGATGAAGAAGAAAAGCAAATCCAGTTGGTATAGATTAAAATAAGACTTTTACAATTAAATGTCACAAAAAGTGAAAAAGGAAGGTCCTTTATCAATAATTTAGGTTTAAAATACTAAACTTTCAATCTCAATAAATTACAAGTAAATTATTTAATGTTTTATATGTTTCTTTGAATAAGTAAACATGTTAATTGGCCAAATTGTTTTAGAAAGAAAAATAAATTGATTAAAAATAAATACAACCTTCAGATCTGTAACACTTATACAAGATTATTGGTATTGCAAGGATTCCCTTTTATTAGCTGACCCTGCATGTTCCTTTCCCATGAGTTTGTGTCCTTGGAAACGAGCATTAATTAGATCTAATGAATGCACTGGCAGTCGTAGATGCTGTATTCCCACTGTTCAAATTTCTTGTGTATTTAAACTCTTCCACCTCAGGAAGCAGAACAGCAGAAAACAAAATGGTAGGTCAAACAGCAGCATAATTGTATAAAAACATAACATTTTACAGGCTGTATATTATACTCAACTAGCGAATTGCCCGTCAAAAAATGACGGCAATGAAATTGTAAGGTAGCTAATGCTGTTTGGTGTATAATAATCAAATAAATAATACATTAATAAATGAATATACTTTACCTATTTTGAAGTAATATATGCAGAAAGCATTCTGTTTTTAGAGCTGACAATCTGTTTTGATGTTGCTGCAGCATTAGATGTGTGGAGCTGCTGTGTAAGCGTGCTGAATGTGTGCAGTGTAATAGTGTGCGTGTGCAGGACCAAACCATTAGCGTAGCTGTGTACTTCCGCATTAAAATGGCGGCGCATTAAAATGTGTGGTATGCGTCTGTAGCGGAATATCCGTAGGTGTTTTGTGGTGTTTTGCATGTTTCTTGTGGTGTTTTTGTGCGCTGGCCATTTTTACTCTCGCTTAGAGAATTCTTTTGTGTCTAAACTCTTTTATTTTTAGTTAAATGAAGGTGTAACTTCATTTTTTGAGGTCCTGGATGCTCCCTCTTGCTGTTGGTAAGCTTTTTATGTATGTGCTGTATGTATTTATTGTGTTTTTAATTTTTTCCTGTCCGCGGGTAGCGGGCGATTTTTGCGAGCCCTAATGGGTGTTAACGTGTCTCGTATGTTGTTTGCGTTGCTTCGCCTCGCTCTTTGCCAGCAAATGCGGTGCTTCGCGAGGGCCGCATTTGCTGGCTAGGAGCGCCTGCGGCGCTCCATGCCAGCAACTAAGGCCCTCGCTTTGCGTAGACCCCCTCTCACACCCACTTTGATAGAACTACCCCCTCTCAGACCCACTTTGATATAACTGCCCCGTCTCAGACCCACTTTGATATAACCCCCTCTCACACATCCTTTGATATAACTGCCCCCTCTCACACCCACTTTTTATATAACTGCCCCCTCTCACACACACTTTCATATAACTGCTCCCTCTCACACACACTTTCATATAACTGCTCCCTCTCACACCCACTTTCATATAACTGCCCCCGCTCACACACACTTTCATATAACTGCCCCCTCTCACACCAACTGTGATATACCTACCCCATCTCACACCTCCTTTGATACAACTACCCCCTCTCACGCCCACTTTGATATAACCGCCCTCTTTGTTATGATTGCCTCCTCCCACCCCTCTCTTTAGCCCCTCTTCCATAGGACTCATAGTCTTCCTCCCTCAGCATCCTCCTAGATATACCCCTCCCTGCAAGCCCCCTCCATCTCCTTTAGATCCCCTCACCGGTCCCCTCTCATTTCCCTCCATAGACCCCCTAGCCCCCACCTGCAGGGTTGACGTTGTCATCTCATCTCCCGGTTCTGGTGTCTGGGAGGTTCCTGCGAATTCAGGGGCCTGTCACTTGCCCGGAACCGAAACTGACGCTGGAAGGTAATAGAAACCAGGAAGTAACGACAGAAACTGCAAGTGCCTGGTACGTGACGTATGGGCGGGTCTTATGATGCTCACGCTAAATTGGGCAGACTCTGGACAAACACAGCCGACGTGGGATGCTCCACCACCGCAAATGCGGCGCCTCGCTTTGCGAGGATCCGCATTTGCGGGGACGTTGGGATGCTCCACCACCGCAAATGCGTCCCCTCGCTTCGTGAGGGACGCAGTTCTTACGCGCTCGCTACGTGACCCCGCAAGCGTTAGCAACAACTTTTGGCAAGCCTGCATGCTCACAACTATATATGCGATTCTGAAACAATTTGTATATTTCAAAGTGTAGTTTTTTTTTAAATATTATATTTTAGGTATATGATCAAAGTGGTCCTTTAACCACTCTTGGGGCAATAAACATTTCTAATAGTCTAGATGTCATTTTTCTTTTAAGGTTTTCATTCAAACTGCTCTCTCAGTAATGGAACTGGGTGCCACTATAAATTTAGAACACTCAATGGGCGTTATTCATTTGCAAGCCTGCAGATTACGTTATACAGGCCGTATGTCTGTGGGCTTGAAATTTGCTACAATTACAGAGCAATTCAATTGAACAAGGCGGCAAGTTACGGGTCAAAACCTGAAACTGTAAACCATGCAATCGTATGTAGCATTTCTGAGCATGACCATTTACACATCAATCAATTAGCATTTAGAGGTCCCATATGCAATCAGACTCACAATAAGGCAATGCACAAAATAATAAAAATGAATGGTTATACTGTTTTTGTCCAAGTAGGTGGCCTGATATATACTAAGGCCCTCATTCAATTGCCATTTGGCCAATTGAATAGGGGTCTAAATAAGCACATAACATTTTTTTTTTAAAGAAGTTTTTAGTTAGTGAAAACCTTGCTTTTGGATAGAGGTTTACTAACTAAAAACTTCTTTAAAAAAAATATGTTATTTGCTTATTTAGACCCCTATTCAATTGACCAAATTGCAATTGAATGAGGGCCTAAGTCATTGATTCCAGAGATTGATATGACACTGAAATGAAACATTAAAAAAGACTTTTGCAATGAATTCTAATGTCTTTCAACGCTTTCCCCAACTTTTAAAGTGCAGTACTGATTTTTTATTTGCATAAACTATAAACAACGTAGTTTACAGGTTACATTACGGGATCCAGTAACCAACAATTGCTCAATTTGATAAGGGCCTATGGGAATAAAAAGAAACATTTATGAGATCCCTTGAATATATACATATACCCAAGAGATATGGTCCCATCCTAAGTTCTCTGTGAAATGACTAAAGTCAAGTATGTCCCTTTCCTTAAATCATATTGAAATATTAAAATACTTTCACATATGGAACTATTTATACAGTCATAAATGGAACACAGGTGATTAAGTAAAGTATAAATAAAGTGATATCTGTTCCAAGTTATTGTTTCAACATTAAACTCTTCACGCTAAAGGGCCACTTTACTTTTTTTAGAAAGGGCTCTTTCATTAACAATCCATTCAATGAAGATAATAATATTCAAGGACTGACCAAATTACATTGATTATCATAGAAATACGTATCAAAGTTTCTAAAAGACACTTTCACTACTGTTTGTTTGAATAACAAAAAAAAAATAAGGGGCTCTTTAAAGAGTAGTTAGGTAAGTAAGGCCTTATAAGAAAAACTATTTATTAAGCTTAATTACTTTATATAAGTCATGCCCTCAGGCAGCATGAGCTCCTTATCTTTCCACCCCTTGAATTATGTATGTCTCTAGAGTAGAAGGCGCTCAGAGGGGGCTGCTCTCCAAACAGCCATACTATACTTGCAGTATGATAGTGGGAGGTGACTAGAGAGTGTACTTGTGTACATTGCTAGCAGCTCATGTTACACTACTGCATGCTACGAATGTGTGTTTTACAGGTAAATATTTTCAATTAGGGTGCTCTTCCTGGATGGCTCCCACTCTAGAGACAAAATATTCATAGGATGGAGAGATCTGGGGGTTATACAGCAAGGGGTGTGAAAAAAATTAATTACTGTATATACTCGAGTATAAGCAGAGTTTTTCAGCCATTTTTTTAAGGCTGAAAAAGGGCCCCCTCGTCTTATACTCTAGTCACCACCCCTTGTCTCTCTTCCCCTCCCACCCTCTCTCTCTCCCCCCCCCCCCCATGTGTCTCTTTCCCCCTTACTCATCCTCAACCCCCCCCCCCATCCTCATGGATGAGGAGGGGGGTTGAGGAGAGGGGTTGAGGATGAGGGGTTGAGGATGAGGAGGGGGTTGAGGAGGGTGATAAGGGAGGGGGAGGGAAAGACACATGGAAGGGAGAGGGGGGAAGAGACACAGAGGAGAGAGAGGGGGGAAGAGACACAGGGGAGAGAGAGGGGGGACACAAGAAAGGGGCACAGAGGGGACACAGAAGGCACAAGAGGGACACAGGGGGCAGCACATTTCCTACCCTCTGCTTATACTCGAGTCACTAAGTTTTCCCAGTATTTTGTGGTAAAATAGGTGCCGCGGCTTATACTCGGGTCAGCTTATACTCGAGTATATATGGTAATTAAATTCACAGTAAAAGTTGTATAAAGTTTTTCTTATCAAGCCTTACTCAACTATTCTTTAGAGTGGATGTATTTTATAATTAAGATTGAAAGTAGGATATTGAAAAGAACACTACAGTTCAAGAAAAAAAAGCAGTTATTTTGTATAGTACGTACCAAACTAACAATATTAACAGCTGCGTAAGTCAGGAACTTAAACTTTTTTGGGGGGAAATCAGAATTTTTGAAGACTCTATTTTGTGTTTGTTACATCAATTTTGCAGAGCTGCAGAATTGAGGGTGTGTTTTGACTATTTGTAGAGGAGTTATGGGAATGAAGGAATAGAGATCCTTTGTTAAGATAATTGGATAGGATTAAAATTGACACAACATCCCTTCCCCTTACTAGCACAGAAGCAGGAAGTTGCAGCAATAGATGCAACCACAGCTCTACAAAATGTAAACACCCCTCTTACACATATCCTACACCTATGTATCATTGATTCATTCAGGGATCACTACTCTACAGTACTTCACATCACCCCCCAAACTGTGGGAGATAATCACATGAGATCAGATCATTACCAGACAGGGAGATATATTTTCATGTAATTTATGTAAAGCATCTGACTTTCAAGATCCATAATCTATAACCTAAAGAAGAAAGAAAATCATAAAAATATGCTAATTTTCCCATGGAAACTATAGACACAAATTTCCAAAGTATTTCATTATGCTTTGACTTAACCAGGCCAATAAAATATATATAAATACACATACTAAGATAACGGAATGGCTGCTTGCTCATAACAAAAAAAATGAACATGCATTGGCATTATATTAAACCAGAGCAATGTACAACAGAAAATTAGAATTCTCTGTTCCAGACATTGGCATCAGCAGTTACCCCATTAATTGATTGCAGCAGTCTCCATTGGTTTGCAGACCATTAGTAAAATATTATAGTTAAAAGATAGGAGGGCAAAATATTCATACAAGAACAAGACATCAGTAACACATTTCCTAAAATTGTCAGTGTTTAATAATTTACCAATTATTGGAGGTGCATAAAATATATAATGCAGGAGTCCTTTTTAAGTGCTAGTCTGCGGTTCATATTTACATTAAGCATAAAATACAATACTACAGATAGTTAGACTTTGTACAGCTGGTTAAACTAGCGTTTAATTTGCCTTTCACTCCATGATAACATTCAATATTCTGCCACATTATAAATATATTGATGTGACAAAATGTATTGCGCCTGAATAATACTTTTAAGCTGTAAATTATGTTCATGAGTAACAGAATGAACTTTAATATATAAATGTATAGATTTTTTTATTTAAACATTAATATAAAAATATATTGTGTTTAGCGATTGTGTGTTAAAGAGACACCAATGTCCCATGTTTAGAGTGCTTTTGAATATATAATAAAGCTAAATCTTTTTATTTTTTAGTTATTACAAGCAGCCAGTAGGCCTTCCATGGCTGTTTATCTGCCTGTGATGAGAAAAAATACTTACGTTGAAAGGTTGCAATCTTATCTTTATTCAAGCCTCCCTTCTTTTGCAGGGAGGTAAACACACATGAATGGCTGCACCCAGGACTACACACACCCACATTTAATAATTAAACATTAAAAGCATTTTTTTTTATTTGTTAATTTTTTAAAGAAATCCTGCATGTTATAGAAAGCTAGAAATATCTGGACTCTCAGGACTAGTATTTTGGATACACCGCAGTTTCCCAAATTATGTTTTTTTTTTTAAAGATTTTGCTCAATCTCCGGTATCTACATGCAAACAACTGAATCTCAGGTTAACTTGATCTCAAACAGATATGTTTTTGGAAAAAATATTACTAATAACAGATGCAATAGATACTATATTATAGGCAGCCATTGCGATGGGTGACCTGCCCGATTGATCTATTTTCTCATTAGGCAGAGGCACTGCAGAGTAATGATATTTCCATTAGACCTGCTGTAGCAGCAAAAAACATCTCTGCATTCAAGGTCACCTTCCATTGTAAAAGTACATAAACAGTAAAAATGCCAGCCCCTTCTAGAACATAATTGCATATACCAACCAAAGGCTATATTTTATATATTTGTAACATTATTTAGAACTCTTTATTACAGCATATGATCAACATGACATTAGTGACCATTGACATCAAAGGCTAATGGTCTGCCCTAGAACAGTGGTTCTTAGTATTTTTTTGGTTAGGGAACCGAATGGTAGCCCTGCAGTGCTTTGACTTCCAAAAAATATTTAACAGGGTGGTACACTACATTTGTTCATGTAGTTTTGCACCAATTTGAATATAGTACATTTTTCACTTTAGTTAATCTATAGCTGTAACTAATGATTTATATATATATATATATATATATATATATAAATATTGTCTGATTAAGAGCATAATTAATCAAGAAAAATATCATACCGTTAGCTTTTAGTAAGAAAACAAATACATGTTGATACCTCTCCAGGATCCTAGAGGGATCCATGATACATTGGTGGAAGTTGCATGTATGAGAGGGGTACTTAATTTTCTATACATATACAGTTGCATTGAATGATGCAAGGTGTCTGCTTCTGGGCTAGTGAGGAGGTAGGGGTGTGGTATCAATTTCAATCTTGTTCTATTATCTTAAATGCTTTTTTTCCCTATTTCCCCACCCTCTCTCCACTGATAGCCAAAACACACATCCTTATGATTCAGCTCTGAGGAAGTGATGTAACAAACACAAAATGGTTCCTGAACTCATTAAAAGTCTTCAAAATTTCAGATTTTCAAAAAAAAGATTGTGTTTTTTGTCCATGCTAATATCGTTAGTTTGGTACATACTTGATAAAGGAGTGTCTTGTTTTCTTAAATTGCAGTTGCCCTTTAAATAGTTACTCCTCATTTTTCTTTGTTCCTGGGGACCAGCAGATAAGGTCTCAGGCACCCGTACTGTCCTAGGACCTGCTGTTGAAAACCACTGCCTATACTACAGGAATTTCAATGGGGGTACATCTTGCGTCACAATATTAAAATTATAAAATCAATAGTTTTATACTGAAGGAAGCCATTGACTCTTATCACTCAAGACCTAAAACAAAAACAAAATTGTGTTTTGTTGCCAATGTAAATGTTCCTGAATGGAACCATTGCAAGTACAGGGCAACTGAAAACAGATGCCAAGGTTAAACTGGAAAACAATATTAAAACTTACGAAAAAAAGTGCTTTCTAATGGGTAACATATAAGAACTTTTGAAAAATATAAAAAGTATGATATTTATCAATACACCTATTTGTATTAAAATTAGTGAGAAGGAAAATGTGAGAAATGAATAGATCTGGAAACGTCAGTTTGTCACCAGCATACAAAATACCTGCACTAGGCTTGGCGATTAAAGTGTCTCAACAACGTAGCATACTTGCCACACCTTATTCGACCTACATCTAATTCAGAACACTTGTATTGTATTCGTATAAGATTTTGTGACTTTACAGAGATGAACAGTTGCTAAAGTCCTGAAGGAGTCTACATATAGTCATCAAAACAAAATGGAACCTTCAGTGGGAAAACTTCAGATATAGCTTCTTTTGTTCTCATCTGAAAATGTTGCTCCTCCTCACACTTGATTGACTGATTCAAGATGGTGCATCATTAAAGCCTAAACATAAAATTTAGATAATGAATTTTGAACAGATGCAGAGGATTGATAACATTTTCATTCAGGTATTTTATTACACTTGGATTGTCCCTCTAACGGAAAGAATTTGAGAAGCAGCAAATTCAAAATGAGGCAAAATGAATAAACTCCTATGTGTTCTCATTAACAATCATTCTCTAAAATTACAACTAATATTAAAATGTTCGCATTTCGGGAGCATTACAGTGGCTCCTTAGGGGTTTCAAACTAAGCACAGCTTTACTTCCTTCTCCAAAACAACAACAAACTAGTTTTTTACAAATCATGAATTTGTATCACATTATGTCATATCCTTTTGTCTTTTCAGAGCAAACTAACATACTTATATTACCATATTTTTCTTTTTCCAAGCACATGATTTATCCCGTATGACTGATACACTTACCTATGCTCAAGCTGATAAATCATGATGTTACTTAGCTCTGAAGACTGGACTGGTCCTCAGGGCACCTGCTCTTTTCTACATTCACATGTCATACTAGGCTTCACATTGTAATAAAATTGCATTTACTCAAACTAGCTGAAACCAAGTGATCAGCCTTTGTTGGATTCAAAATAAATCAGAATAGCACATATATAAGGGTCCTTTACCTCACTGTAAGTGCTCTTCATGGTGTGAAAGAGCACAAGATTCTATGTTAAAATTATAATTTTTTTAAATTACACTAATACCACCTAAAAAAAAATCTAAAGTTTTTAGGCCCCTTTATAAACTCACTGTGTCCTGCCCATTGACTGTTCCATAATAAATAACATATGCCAAAGCCCTGTGGTGAAGACAAAGATTTATTTAAAAAAAAATTCCCTGAGCTTAGGAATGCAGCAAACAGTTAACCCACAACTGACATATTTAGGCAAATCCAGCATTATATAATCTCTGCACAGATGAATTTGTGAAGGGGTAACTTTTTTTTGCTTATGCTCACAGCACGCAGCTGTTGCTGTTGGTCTGTCTGGGGGCATGCCAGTGACTCATGTATACAGAGATGTAATTGATTAATGCATGTATTTCAACATGCTTTTAGGAGATCTTTACAGTAGTGCGTTTTAAATTGTGCTGAATTAAGTGGCCCTTAAGGACACCATTTAGATTCCAAATATTGTATTTATAAAAACAATGCAAACAGTCCGATATCTCATTCAAATGCGTGATTAGTGTTATTAAATGGGGGTTTAAAGCCATATGAAATCATAGACTGTACATGTGCAAACCGCAAGGAATACCTTGGTTGATCATAATAAAAAAAATCAGATTACGCATGGTGGAATAGAAAAAAAAAAAAACATGTAAAGTAACCTTCAATTGATAAATCATTTATCTATAGTCATACATTCTACCATAAGTCTACAGTGTCCCTTTAACATTAAAACCCTCTTCACGAGCAGGAGGTGACGCTATTTCAAATATTAAGGATTACCAGCCCAAAATGAAACTATATAAATTCTGGAAACATAAAATTTGAACAAACATGAATTTCCGATCACTTTTATAGCATGAATGTAACAACACTATTAATTGTAATTTCAATGACATATTGTTGGAAGCTCTCAAGAAAGAAACAAAGTAGCTTTATAAATAGGTAGTGTGTGCCAGTATTTAAATGGATCCGGATTGAGAAATACTTTAAAACACTGGCACAAACTACTCTATTTATTTCTGGTGCCTTCAGAGCAATGTCTGGCCAGTAGGAGAATCTGGAATACAAAACAATGCTGCAGTGGAAAATTTACCAGAACCTCTTAAAATCATAAGTGTGCACATAATAATGGACACATCTGGCGAGGAGAGTATTATATGGAGGAAGCTGAATAAGAACGGACATGACATTTTATATCTAATGAACACTTTGTGAATGCCAACAAATGCAATGTGTACCCTCTATGAGTGTGGCAAACAATAAAGTATGACACCTGAAAAAGTCTCAAAGTTGTCTGTGCCCTTGACATGTAATTACTCGAACAACCACAGCATTAAAACTGAATTAACTACAATATACAGTCAGGAAGCAGAGATCAGGCATATGGTTAGTCCTTTTGAAACAACCAATGTAATACAGTTGCAAGTCTTAAAAATAATTGAGTTATTTAAGGGTATTCTCCTTGTTGAAAAACAATTGCCAAAAGTATAAAATCTAGAAAATGCGACTGATTACAGTGGAAGTGCCATATTGTTTTATTTAGTGCGGTGCTTCACATCCATGGCACTAACAATATGGAGCTCTAACCGGAACCAAAATTATCTTAATATCATAAATGTAAATTGTGGAAAATGTGATAAATTATCAGTGCTCAAAACCTGAAAAATTGGATCTTTCCTGTTTTGCGTCTGACAACAGTGGCGTGCAGCGGCCAGTAGGTGGTGCGTCTGTGGCTCGCCGAGACTTTGTTCAATTTGTTTGATCTAGGGGTTTAGGTTTAGAGTAATGGCAGATGATAAGCTTTACATGCAACTATTTTACTATATAAAGCTTGTCATCTGCCACTACCCTAACCCCTAAATCTAACCCTAAGCCCAAGAACAAAATGAAGAATGTCTCTGCAAGCCATCATCACGCCACCTGTAATGGTCCAGTTTTCAAAATAGTAAAGATCGCTTTAAACAACTTTTCACATTACTGAGATAAAAAAAAAATTAAAAAAAACTTACAGTGAATATAGTTTTTTTTCATAAATAACTATAGTCAGGAATGCTCTTATTTTTTTCAATTTTGGCAGAATTGGAATTTGTTGCAGTTTTGTAAGCAAAGTGCAAGGAAATGAGCTCTACACTCCACCAAGCTTGTGACACAGGGACAGCCATAAGATGCTGTGAAATCAGCTGTTTTCAGTGTAAGTGCTCACAAAACATCAACTTGTTTAATCACAAGAATTTAAAAAGGCTGTTTGTACTGATATTTATTATTTAAAGGTCATGAAAGCTGGATCAGAACAGAGCCATTTTTAAACATCTTTTGAAATGTACTGTAGAAACATGTGCCAACAATTTCCATTACAGTCCTGCAAAATAATAATCACTGCATAGAAAATTATTTTATATTTATTATTGGGTTGATGCATGTGTGCAGTAGCTGTTTTTTTATTTACGCTGTTCATTAAGTTAATATTTGGATATTTACAGTATTTCCCCACAACAGACAGTTGCATCATTGCGAAATTAAATAAGTGATCAAGCTGAGAAAGTCATTCAAGTGCTTTTTTTTTTATTCCAAAGAATTTAGAAAAGTAAACTAGAATAGGACGCGTTAGCAGGCCCAATACTTCTGCCGGTGCATACTCTATGGTAGCATTGGCTATTAGGAGTTACAGTGCAAATAATCAAGGGCTGTTTAACCCTATTATTAGCAGCAATGTGCAAGTAAGCAATGCAGAAGCAGTAGACTACCAATGCCGAGGTGCTCCCCATGAATCCTGCTCAGACTCTGCGTCCTGGACATCCTGGGGCAGCTCTTGGTGGCAGATAACTGTGTAGTTGCTGCCCTGGTTATTGTCCCACAATTGCTGCCCCAGTCCTATGTTGCAACATATGGCAAAGTGTATGCGGGAAGTGGTTGGTGGGTGGCACAGTGTAAAGATAAAGCGTTGCACCCCTGGGGCAAGAGACAGGGTGGTACTTGCACTGGGCTCAGGGGTAGATGCGGAGCATTCCATATAGGACAGCCATTCGTTGAAGGTGTATCTGATTATAACTTGAACCCCATTGCCAGGTTCCTGTACTAGCACAGACCCACGGACCCCCAGACTGGAGGGGGATACATGTTCCAGACACACTCTCTGATCCTTCAGCTGGGCCTCCTGTTCTTTGTAGTTTAGAGCTGGGGGCTGTGGGGGTTGTTCCCAATACAGATCTTCCTCAGGGCCAAGCTCATCAGGGGAGTCACTTTGCAGCCTGGCTAACACCTCTGATGGCACCAAAGGCTCATCAGAGGACAGGAAGTGCTTGACACTGGCCAGACAGAGCCCCAAAGAGTCTGCAAACTTTACTCTCTTTTTCAACTTACAGCAGCCCATCAAGGAGCCCCCCGTCTCCTCTTCCTTGCCCTCTTCTGTGATTTGTGGGAGTTGTAGAGGCAAAGATATAGCCCTACGGCGGGGAGGTTCCTCTGTAGGAAGGAATTCAGGATAGCAGGTGTCCATGGTGTGATGCTTATCCCTCCCAGAGTATTTCTCTGTAACCTTCATGCACCCCCATGTCTGCTTTTGAAGCACAGCTCCATGCATATTATCAGAAGCTTGTGCCTGGTCTTGTTCCAAGTGCAACTCACCCATGCTGTCCTGCAAATCATCCTGTGCAATCAGCTGGTTCTTCTGCAACACTGGAATATTTTCCTGATCTTTCATTTCAATGCCATGTAGTGAATTCAACAGATCAGCTGGTAGCAATGAAGTTTGCAAGAGCTGCTCTTCAGAAGGTAACTGTCCATAGAGGGGTGTGTTACTTTGCAGCTTATCCTGGCTAAAGTCTTGCTGTTGGTTAATATGTGAATCATGCACAGATTCATGTTGCTTCCTCTGACACTGATTCTCCCCAGGGCACATCTCACAGACATCTTGGTTTTGCATGGGAAGTTTGTTTTCCTGCTTTAGTGTATCCATCTCTATGTGTTGAGTGCACTGCAAGTGTTCAGAGAGCATTACCTTTTGCAGCTCTGGCTCCTCTGCACATTTTCTCAGTTTCAGTCCATGCATTGGGCCCTGTAGCTCCTGGTCCATTGTACCTTACAAACAGTTGCCAATGCTGTATCTGGTAACAGCAGTGCCCAGCTTATACCTTTGCTCCTTCATGTATTTCTGCAACTCCCTGTGCAAGCAGTGCTATCTAACCCAGCTTGGCAGTATACCTCTGTACAGCTGCCTCAGTTCCTCCCAATGGACAATGCACAGCCATTTGTATCTCCAGCACCCCAGAGTCAGATACATCATTTAGCAGTTCAGGTCACTTCTGATCACTTAATGCTCTCCACTTCCAGGGGTGTGATGCTCTTCCTTCCCTTTAACATATCAGTGAGCTGGGGTTCCTCTCCCTGGATCAGCAATAATCCCTACTCTTTTGCAAAATAATGAAGCCTGTGAGCTGCAAGCAGTCCCTGTAGTGACATATCCTCTATCCCTTTCTCTCCTGCACCAGCATTCAGCTCTAGGCCACGCCCCCTGCCTCTTGCCCCCATCATTTACTTAAGGTGGATTAGCACAGTTACTGCTCACTGAACACAACAACAACACAATTACAATTCATTTTTTTAAAGTCTCTTAAAGGACCAATATGGTCAACTTTTTTCTATATGTTGTTATGAATAAACTTGATCATGGGCAAAACTTTTTTTTTATTTTAAATGTTAATAAATAAATTAACATTGACATTTTTGAAACTTTGTATGCAATTCTTTACTGCTGGGGTCCATTTTATTTTCAAAGCTAACTTTGTGTAGAAGCAGAATCATATATAATACCTACCTACCCTAGACTCAAAGGTGCTGCACAGGAATTAAATGTACTAAATATAAAAGTGAAGCTAAGAGTTTAATTTCCTGTACTGAACTGCTTCTTTCAGGTGTTGTGTGAAGAAGAATCTATTGAGGCTATTGGATCTTTCCTGTTATCTGTCCACCAGCAGTGACAACCAGCGGCCACTTGGTGGGGCGACGGTTGTTCACCAAGATCCTCTTTAATTTCTTCTTAGTATAAGTGTTAGGTTTTACCCTAATCCATAAACCTAAACTCTAACCCCTAACCCTAAACCTATGAACAAATTTAAAAAAGTATCGGCGAGCCATCCTTGCTACACCTTCTTAATGTAAGTGTTAAATTTGACCATAATCTCTAACCCTAAACCCAAACCCTAAACCCTATGAACAAATTAAAGAAAGTCTCAGCAAGCTGCCCCTGCGCCACCTAGTGACCACTGGCCGCCACTGCTGGCAAATATCTAATATGTGGAAGTAGATCAGTATAAACCAAATACAGTGGTACCTCAGTTACCGTTGATTCTGGTTTTCGTTGTTTTTGGTACTCGCCACTTGCTCTGTATTCGACGCGTGGGACTGACCTGATCAATTGCTCAGAACTCAACTCTTTCTGGGAAGTCTATATGCCTGTGACACCCCACATCCTGTCTCTGCCTGTTAGAGCCTAAATGCAGCCTGTGCCTGTAAGAGCCAATGTGCATTCTGTGCCTGTAAAAGCCCAAATGCAGCCTGTCTCTGCCTGTAAGAGTCCAAGTCCATCCAGTGTAAGAGCCAAAGTGCAGCCTGTGTAAGAGCCAACGTGCAGCTTGTGTAAGAGCCAATGTGCAACCTGTGTAAGAGCCAACATGCAACTTGTGTAAGATCCAATGTGCAACCTGTGCAAGAGCCAAACTGCAGCCTGTGCCTGTAAGAGCTAATGTGTAGCCTGTGTCTGTATGAGCCAATCTGCAGCCTGTGCCTGAAAGAGCCAAGTGCAGCCTGTGTCTTTAAGAGCCAAAGTGCAACCTGTGCCTTTGAAAGCCAATCTGCAGCCTGTGTAAAAGCCAATGTGCTCTAGATCACACCCTCTGCCTCTTGCCTGTAAGAGCCAATGTGCATCCTGTATCTGTAAGCGCCAATCTGCATCCTGTGTAAGAGCTAATGTGCAGTATGCGTCTGTAAGAGCCAATCTGCAGCCTTTGCCTGTAGGTGTGAATGTGCATCCTGTGCCTGTAAGAGCCAATGCGCAGCCTGTGCTTACAAAAACCCACGTTCCAAGCAATAATCTCTCTCCTCCTTCTCCTCCTCTACATCTCCACCATTCAGTTGGGCCCTCAAGGAGTTAGAAGAGAACTATCAAAATGACCAAGTAAGGCCCATGACTGAAAATATCTCTTCAGTAACATTGCATATTCATTATATACCAGGCAATGTGTGACTGACATGATTTAAAGGGATAACATAGTGGTTAAACAAGCTCTTGGACTTTATAATTATGCATTGTATCTAGCATAGAGAAAGCCCATTTATAATCTTTTACATTTTCCTAGCTTTTAATTTTTATTTTTTACTAAACTCAAAGGGTTGAAAAGATGTCATTACTCCCTCATCCCTTCAGAGAAAGTGTCACTGCAACTTTCTATTAGTCCAAGAGGTCATAGGATGCAGGTTCCTGCTCTATAAACTGCAATATGGAATTTAAAAGATTATGGCTTGCCCATCTTACCGATACACACTTTGACATATGGGAGGAACCAGGGCGGTCAACACTAATACTCTAACCTATTAAAAATTGAATCAACCAAAAAGCATATCATTGAGTGTCTGGATTACAGCGTGTACATTTTATATCCCCTTGATGAAGGTACAGTGGCATCTGAAAAGGGTACAGGCCATCTATTCCTGTTTCCCAGGCCTTGTGTGTGCATCAGTGTGCCTATGGTATAGAATACGAAGTGAGTGCATTGGGAAAAGTGATAAGAATATTCACATTCAGTTTCATTTCCCAATGTGAGTTATGTAATATGAGGGTGAAGTTGTGAGTTTATGAGTAGCAGGCATTACCTTGTGTACATCTGGTGACTATATCCTAATTTTCCCACATGTTAGAGAGAGATAGTGATGTAAACAAAAAGTGGACTTTACGTACTGTGTCCCTTAATGGTGACCAAGTGTAGATTGTGATGTATTATCCATCGCAAAGTGTGATAATTTAATTATTGCCATTCAGTTAGAATATGATTAGAGGGTATCATCCATTTTGTCTCTAAATTAAATTAAAGCTAATTACATTAGTTGTTCACTACATGACCACTGTAATGGTCCAAAAATGATCCTGTCTGAATAAAAAATTGATACTGAAATTAGTTGGTTGCCATTTATAGGATGGATATCAACCCATCCATTTCAGACTGTGAAATAATCTGCAACTGATGTCCCTGCAGCTGCTTATTTGCTACACATCATAGTGTAACATAATTGAAAAATAAGTTGTACTTCTTACTAAACCCTGAAAAAAAGGAATGGAAGTGGGCTGTGGGTGGAGCGTCTAGGAAAAGATTTAAGATGGTGGAGGGGCTCCTCTTGCCAGGACTCCCCAGTCACCACTGGAGCAGGTGAAACCCCTCACTGTTCTTTTTGAGTTGTCTGCTGTGTATTCTTTGCAAGATGGATATTTTTTCCTTGCTGGAACTGCAGGAAGCAGCAGGCAGATAGCAAATGAGAAGAAAGGGTCAGTACTCAGCTGCTGGAAAACCCCTTACCTGTTGAAGGAAAGGGATATGTGGCCGGTCGACACCTCAGACAACTTTTGAGGCCTCCCAGCTGTCTCAGCTCGGCTTCTGGTCCTTCCAGTCAGTGGTTGTTAAATTCAGTGGCTGAAACTCCCTCTCATTTACAGTTCAAGAAGTTGGCTCTGTAATCAGATGAAAGAGGAGCAGTCACCCAGGTCTCTTGTGGGAACTAGGTTGGAGGAAATAGCTTGTCTTAATAAAGGATCATTGGCTCCCTCCTCTTAGGCATCTTACCAGTGTTCTTGGAGGAAGTGGTGGATGCTGGAAGGATGGTTGGAGGGCCACATCACTTAATCAATTGTGATATGATGTTGCAGTAACTGTTGCAGTGCAGGGAAAAATGCCTCTCTCGATCTGCCATTGATAAAGATTTGGCTGCGGTGGCCACCTTGTTTAAATTGCAAGGGTTAGAGGATGTCACCAAAGCCTTTGTAGTTAACCAAACAGTTAAGGTCCTGAAGCAAAACAAAGTAGCCTTTGATACCAGTCAGACAATATAATTTCCCATGTTGTCACAGTTTATGGGCTACCTGTTGGCGATATGTTTTGATTATTTTGAATTGTGACTGTTTCTAAAGTACTTTATCATCAGCTTCCTTTGATGCTTTACACATAGATAATTGGTCAGCCCTAGCAAGTCTGCCCCTGGGAGTTTTCTCTGATGGGAAATTTATATAAGAATATCAAAAAACGACCAGGAAGCCAGGAGGAAAAGGTATTTCTATAGCCTATACAAAGTCTTGCATGCCCGGTTGCTTTGATGAGGGTATCTTTGGCCATATTCCCAGATGATGCTGGCCCCCTTTTTATTAATTTGTCCAAGTTCCAATTTATTAGAGTTTTGAGGCATTGCATCTATTCTAGGGGCCAGATGACTCGGGGTCCCTTTCATTTAAAATTGGTGTAGCTACGGAGGCTACAAGATTGGGTCACACAGAAGATCTATTAAAAGGACTGACATACAGTATGGGAGTCTAGGTCAGTCACTTCTCATATAATCGCTCGCAGTTGGTGGTCAGTGATTAACTCTTTGTTGTTTTTGCAAACAGCAAAAAGTTTATCTTTGTTTTGACCACTCCTATATTGGGCTCAAAGGTTGATTTCAGATGACTTTCATTGGAACCAGTTCAGCTTGGATGCATCAACTTATGAAGAATGCTGGTTGAGCCTCAGAGGACTCCATTGGCAAGATTTCTGGTCAATTGTATTTGATTATGTTAATCAGTTTGGGGAGCTAGAGGTGTTTTTGTTTCATTTGGGTTGGAATGACCTAGGGATGTTGCCTATGAAGGTTCTCCTAAAGTGGATGCAATGTGATTTGTGTAGATTGTTTAGCAGATGCCCTAACTCCAAAATACCAAAATAGTATTATCTAAAATGTTTAAGAGGTGGGACTGACGGGTGGCTAGGCACCCTGCTAAGGTAGAATTTACAGAAGGAAAGTTAAAAGAGCCATGGTCTCTTTTGTTAAAAGGTTAGGCGGTGTATCAAATTGCCACACTGTGTGTGGAACTGTAGAATATGTAGGTTTCTTAAAGGCATATTAAAGTTAGATGGGTTATAAATATAAAACTGATAGAGGGAAATTAGTAATGTATGATTACATTTATTTGCATGCACTATGTTTTTTTAGCTTTACATAAAAAAAAAAAACTGTTGCAGGTGATGGTTACACCCCCAGGGTTGAGCTAGGCTTCTCAGGGTCAGATTTTCTAAAAGCGTACCCTGTCCATGTCAGCTTTGCAGCCAATGAGCAATGCTTTATGCAGCCAGCATAGATGAATACTACACTGGGTCCTTAAAGCACCATAAATCGACATTCAACTAAAAATGCTTGAGCAGTTACACGGTTGTTCTTTAGACATACACCCTCTCCTTGATAAATTCTGACAAATTATAATTGTACTGAAACCAAACATTGCAGCTTCTTCTTCCTATTCTAATTTGTCTTTTAGGAGAATGAGCAATGACCTGCAACGTTTGAGGTACGTGCATGTGTCTCTGTGTGAGTGAGTGCATGCAATTTACTGGGAATGGGGGAGATCTCAGGAGCTGGGGGAGATAATGGGGCAATTCACTGGGGCTTGGAAAGATCACAGGGGCCATTCACTGGGGCTGGGGGAGGTAATGGGGTAAATCACTGGGGCTGGGGGGTTACAGGAGCAAATCACTGGGGCTGGGGAAAGTTTCAAGTTTTACCTGGGATATAGATAAAACAATTAGTGAGTGAAGGGACACAGACCTTGTTCTGAAAAATCTAAAGGAAAGCTGCAGCTCAATTCACAGACCAAAAAGATACAAAGTATTGTGTATGCTAATTTTGTGTAAAAAAAAAAAAAAATCAGCAGACTTTAGGGTAACCGTTTAAATGTTTATTTTGTTATTTTTTCATGCAAACTATTTTTTTCATAAACTACCAATTATCCCCTATCAGATGCATTCATAATCCAGCTCACTTGCATATACCTTTAAGGATGGAACTCAGTCTGTTTATAGCTAATCTGATTGAAGGTTTGTCCATCACTTTAGCGTATTAGCGTGGGGAGCTGTCATGCCCAGAAGGGCCCACCACTGAACATTTTGGACTATGGACTAATGTGAGCCCTGAAGGTAAGCTGGTACCTGAATCATGGAGTCTGTTGTTTATAACCCCAGGCCATGTGATTGCTAAATATTTCAATGGACATGGGACTTGCTAAGGAACATGACATGATGTTTCTACTTGTAATGTAATGTGGGCCACAATAATTAATGTTGGGGTTATTTGCACAGGGCAGTGTGTGTGTATTATACAGGGCAGTTGTATGTCTTATGCACAGAGCAGTGTGTGTGGCCTTAACAGCAAGATTTATTATTGTATAGATTTATTGATGTAAATAGGGTACACAGGCATGTTTAGTGTTAGATGCTGCAATTTCCTCAGAGAGTTTAGTGAGGTGTATTGCCAGGGTCCCTGTGCAGAGGGGCCATCAGTTGTGAGGTCCTTAGTTAAAGGGGATCCAGTACAGGATATTGCCATGTTCCTGCCATAAAATGTATTTAGCCAACCTCTCCTTAGACGTTATGGTGCCACAAGCCATTTGTCACATGCTACCATGGGTCAGTCCCTGAATGTGGAAGAAACAAGATACTCAAAAGGGAAAACAATAGCTCTCTAATAACAGCAAATGGTTAAATCCTAGACGTTCAGACTCTTATACCCAAGAAGGTATTATTAACCCTGACATCATAGTACTACTAGGACAGGTAATATACTTTTGTTTTGGACAAATGCCATTGGTGGAGGAATGGAAGTGAAACCAAGGGGAGTGCATAGGACCCCTATTGAGTTCAAAGGGCAGGAAGGAAAACATCTGATTAACTCTCAAGGGTAACTAATAGTCCTGACATGACAGTATGTAACCAGGTAGATTAGTAAACCTCTTGTGATTTGTCCTTATATGCTATAAACACTGGATTGTGGTTGAATAAAGGGTGGTCAGCTAAACATACATAATTTGAGGTGTCTGTTTCATTTTGCAGAAATATAATACTTTAAAACATTGGAATTATTATTAGGGACTCTGCCTGCAACTCTGCTCCTAACCACTGGGGGTAGTATTACTTTCCTGTGTTCCTGTACCACGAGGACCAGCTGTTCCTGGGCTGACTGTGCAGGCTGGGTACTGAGAGATAACACCAAAATCCACAATCAGAGGAATTCCTGTAAGCTAAAAGCAGGTGGTGTGGATTGGCCCCTAATCTCTCGGTCATGACAGAAGCATATACAGTGTGGTTGCTTGTGATGGATTTTGCTACCTGTTGGTGGTTGGAAACAGCATGTCAAGTTCAGTTCATGGCTTCAGTTCAGTTATGGCTCAGAGACATCTAGGGACGAACAAAGCGTGTTGGAGGTTCGGCTTGTAAACTGTGGCAACACTCACTGGGACATGGCTGCTTAACTCATAGCCGGTGTTTATTATACCTTTAAGATTACAACTATTATGTTACTAGGAACTTGTCCTGTTTGCCACACAATGTGAGGCTTTTGCACTTATCACCTATGGCGCTGATCGCGAGCCAGACGCTGAGCACCTTTGGCCTTCGGCGCTCATTGCAAAACTCTCTTGCTCGCTGTGATCATCGTGAGCCCTGCTTTGAGCGTCTTCGGCGCTCATCTTGTGGCTCACAATGAGCGCCTTTGGCACTCATTGTGAGCCTTTCTTCCCGCCTACTGTACGGGCTGCTCATTGCAGGTTTGCAAGGACGCAACTGCACTACCTACATCGCAAACGTTACGAACCGTGTTCTTGGTCCACAACTATATATGTGATGGGCAGCTGTATCCTCATAAAACCCAAATTTGTCTGTGAGTCTCTGTTTATGTTTATTTCATAAATATTCATATTATTATTTCTAAAGGAAAAGTTGTTTATACCGATCTTTACTACATAAGATTTATCAAAGACCATTAAAGGGGCCATTTAATTAGTGAACACTAACTACGGTGAACCACCTTTTGTGAGCAAATGTGAGCGGCTGGGGGTGGGGGTGTTATAGCTAAATACTGGTTCCTGGGAGACAGTTACAAATTCTGGGGACACAAAATCAGACTGTATGACCTCAAACCATACTACCCCAGCAACAGTCAGAAAACATATCCTTGCCCAATGTACACTACATCAGCCTCTCCCATTCACAGCTTGCTGCCAAAAGAGAGGCGAGTTTACTTTCTGCAGTCGTTAAAGAGACATACCCCTCCCCCCTGCACGTCCACTCATGAGAATGAAGCTGTCTAGGTCTATATACCATGCCCATATTTTCTCTGCTTCCTTCTGAAGCTTTTAAAGTGATATTATTATAACCTATTTCGAGTCAAGGCCTTCTTTAAACTGAATTGTAAAGGAGACTGGTTATGTTTAGAGAAACAGCAAATAGTTCTCTATTAAATCTAATATACTAATTACAGATTAGTTATTATTTCTAAAAGTTTCCATTATAAAGTTCTTTAAAAAGAGCATATTAGAAATATGATAATTAAGTGGTCCTTTAAGAAGGTAAAGACAACTATGTCAACACATATCTACAAGCTCCATTTAAATCAACTAATTATTTTTCATATCTTCTCTAATTTTATCTTTCAAGTTGTATATTATAATCAATATGTATAAATGATTAATTAGCCAGCTACAGAAAGTAAACAATACAGCAAACTTGTTTGCAGTAAAATAATCCAGGATGCCAGCTTGAAATCTAATAGCAGGTCTGGACAGTCAATATTTGGTTTTGTTCTATTCTATCTGATAACATAAGGTGTGTGTTTCAAAAGATTTTGATAAGAATTGTATTACATGGCCTTGCAAAAGTTTCACCCCCCTTTGACTTTTTACCTATGATGGAATCAGAACACAATAGTACTAAGTTGGTGAAGCAAAATGAGAAAAAATATATACATAAAACTATTTTAGAAATAGAAAACAGAAAATTGGCATGTGCGTATGTGGTCACCCCTTTGTTATGAAGCCCATAAAAAGCTCTGGTGAAACCAATTACCTTCAGAAGTCACATAATTAGTGAAATGATGTACACCTGTGTGCATCTAAGTGTCACATGTTCTGACATTACAGATACACACCCTTTTTTGAAGGGCCCAGAGGCTGCAACACCTAAGCAGAGGCCCCACTAATCAAACACTGCCATGAAGACAAAGAACTCTCCAAACAAGTAAGGGACAATGTTGTTGAGAAGTACAAGTCCAGGGTTAGGTTATAAAAAAAGATCCAAATCTTTGATGATCCCCAGGAGCACCATCAAATCTTCATAACCAAATGGAAAGAACATGGCACAACAGCAGACCTGCACAAGAGACAGCCGACCCACCAAAACTCACGGAACGGGCCAAGGAGGGCACTTAATCAGAGAGGCAGCACAGAGACCTAAGGTAATCCTGGAGGAGCAGCAGAGTTCCACAGCAGAGACTGGAGTATCTGTACATAGGACAACAATAAGCCATACGCTCCATAGAATTGGGCTTTATGGCAGAAGTGGCCAGAAGAAAGCCATTACTTTTGAGCAAAAACAAAATGGCACATTTTGAGTTTGCGAAAAGGCATAGGGAGACTCCCAAAATGTATGGAGGAAGGTTCTCTGGTCTGATGAGACTAAAATTGAACTTTTCTGCCATCAAAGAAAACGCTATGTCTGACACAAATTAAACACATCACATCACCCAAAGAACACCATCCCCACAGTGAAACATGATGGTGGCAGCATCACACTGTGGGGATGTCTTTCAGCAGCCGGGACTGGGAAACTGGTCAGAGTTGAGGGAAAGAGGATGGTGCGAAATACAGGGATATTCTTTAGCAAAACCTTTACCACTCTGTGAGTGATTTGAGGCTAGAATGGAGGTTCACCTTCCAGAAGGACAATGACCCCAAACACACTGCTAAAGCAACACTTGAGTGGTTTAAGGGGAAACAAGTAAATGTGTGGAATTGCCTAGTCAAAGCCCAGACCTCAATCCAATATAAAATCTGTGGCCAGACGTAAAGATTGCTGTTCACAAGCAAAAACTGGAGCAGTTTTGCAAGGAGGAATGGGCAAAAACCCCAGTTGGTAAGATGTGGCAAGCTCATAGAGACTTATCCAAAGCAACTTGGAGCTGTGATTGCCGCAAAAGTTGGCTCTACAAAGTACTTGACTTTAGGGGAGTGAATAGATATGCATATTGACTTTTTCCTCTTATTTTGTCCTATTTATTGTCTGCTTCACAATAAAAAAAAAAATAAAAAAAACATTTTCAAAGTTGGGGCAAGTTCTGTAAATTAAATGATGCAAATCCATGTAATTCCAGGCAACAAAACACGAAAAATGCCAAGGGGGTGAATACTTTTGCAAGGCACTGTATTCAGATATAATCAGCTAATAAAAAGCAATGTTTAATATAAGGTCTGCATCAGCCCTGCCCCAGAATTTGATATTTTCAAATTCATCCAATTCACCCATCTCTAGAATATATTTGTCATCCACCCTTTCACTTCCTTGTATGTTATTGATACATAGGTTTTTCAATTATTATTATCAATTAGACCAAACCAAACATTTTAGATTAAGCCAAAGGTGCAGAATAACAGTATTGCAGTTTTATTGGACAAACATTCAATGTAAAACCACTCTCTTTATTTATTAAAAAGCAATACAAAATGATAACTAAAAAAAGATACTACATTTATTAGAGCAGTTAATAGTCCCTTAAAAGCATAGGTTGCATCTAACACAATGAAATGCCTATTAGTTCAATTATATAAAGTCATACATTATTATTATTAATATATTTTTATTTTCCTCTGCTCAACTTCTAGGGCTGCCATTTTTCCCTCTCTCTCTCTATCTCTCCATCGGTCAAAGTTTGTCTGACTGACGAGAGAGCTAAGCAGTAAATGGAGAAAACCATATCAGAGCTTCTACTGCAGGAGCCAGCACCACAAGACCATGTGGTCTAATAAGCCTACTGACCATGCCACACATATTAGAAGGTCCAGTATGGAGATTCAAAGCTCACTGCTCACCCAGATATGCGAGCTTGAGACTGTTGTGCAATTAATTCTAATATCTTTCATCACTTTCCCCGTCTTTTAAGTGCATTATAGATTTTTATATTTGCATATACAGGGATATGATCAGATGTTTAAATCCCTTGCAAGTCCTATCTGATACTTGTAGGATTTTCTTCTACATTTGCCATTTCACGGGTGTGAAAAACATTTGCGGCTTGAGGAATTGTAGCAATTGAATAGCGATTTGCGATTGTAATATTTTATGGGCTTGAAAGATCAAAGGCTTAGCTGGGCCGGGTTACGATTTTGACAACCGCAGAATTTTCAGCCTGTAACCCGCAAATCATTTGCAGGTAGCTAAAAGACGCCAATTGAATAGCAAATTCATTTACGAGCTACAATATGGCTCCAGTAACTAACAATTGAATAGGGGCCTCAAGTAAAAGTGAATGTTTAAATATGATATCATTGGTCAAATGACTGATGTAAAGTAGGATGATGGAATGAAACATTAGGCCAGGGAGGGATAAAAAGTAAAAAAGATGATATATGTAAATAAATGGGTAGGTAGTCCTTAATTTCAAATAATTTTCTCTACTGCGTTCTTGAAACTGTGTTTTTGAAACTTAGATAGGCATTCTAAGAATAGAGGAAGTTAGGTATGATTTTTTTTTTTTTTAAGATGTTGTCAATTCCCCCAAAGCTTTCCTACAAAAAAAGTCAAAATCTTTCCTCTACCCCCTGACAAAATCTATGCAGAGTGACGCCTCAGTCAGTTATGACGGATCAGAGAGAAAAAAACATTGTATTCTCATTTTAATGTAATATATAATCTACTGTTAAAAAAAACGAACTCAATGTAAAAAAAGTAACACAGTCTTTAATTTATTACAGTTTACATTCAATTTTGCTGCAGAGGAAATATATAATTTTTTATTTAGATTTTCTGATGATCTACTTCCTGAGGTGAACGAAGACCTTTGAATATAGAGGAATCTTCTGTCTGTAAAACTGTGCATCTTCTTGAATCTCCTTACATTCTCTGACTCTTTTGCCAGTACCTTTATAAGACCAGTCTTTTCTATCTCCTTAACACTCTTGGCGATTTGCCAATTGAATAGGGCTCTATATAAGCAACAGAGCATTTTTTTTTTTTACAAAAGTTTTTAGTTAGTGAAGATCTTGCTTTTGGATAGAAGTTCATTAGCTAAAAGCTTCTGTAAAAAAAATATGCTGTGTGCTTATATAGAGCCCTATTCCATTGGCCAAATCGCAATTGTATGAAGGCCCTCGGTATGGTAATACTTGAGCAAATTTAATTTTAATCTTCGATTTTACACAATTAAATTAGGACCTCTTGGTTTAGATACACTTTGTCCAGGAGAATTCTTCTACCTGAATTTTAATATTCTAAATATAGTTTAGTTTCTATTCAATTATTATTTACAAACATAACTTATTGGTACTGTTTCCAACATAAGCCGTTTCTTTTCCTCAGTTTCGTGGGAAAGGAGGTGCTTTCAGTTGCAGAGCTATGAATACAGGACCCCTGTGTAAATAACTTTGGAGACCACCCTTGAAGCATCTATGTCCACCGTAACTGTAACTAAAAATGTATTATTGCTTGGGAATTTACTAAAGGTAAAGTACACAGGTAACATTTAATAAATGTATTTTCTACTTTATTAAACAACAGCTCATTGTGAGTTATTACAAAAACAAAATTGATTAGGAAGCCGTAAGTAATTTTTCCTGCAGTGCTTTTTTTCTCTAAATGCCTAAATGTATTCTATTGACTCAAGCCAGCAACTTAAGTTTTTTCAGCCTTCCACTTGTAAACCATGCCTTTGTAAGTAATATTTCAGGGGGCTTGATCATATGACGAGGGCCCATAGAGGCCCAAAATGCATCTGGGGTTTGCTGTTCTGTTCAGGGTAGAAATGCCTGGTATTTCGGGGCTTGGGTAACTCATTTTGAGTGAGACCAGACTAATATACTACAGGATATTTATCCCTGTGAAGGGCACAAATGAGCTAAAAAGAGGCTAGAGTGGGTTATCATGCCCATTGAGCTAACCCTATTTAAGGTTAGTTTGTTCTCTGATGAGCACCTCTGATTTGGTTATTTTGGCTTGATCATATGACCTGGATATATTTAAGCAAAGCCCGTAATGTACTTCTTAGAAATCATGCATTAGAGCATCTTTTGTAGTCTATGCCATTTTCATGATATTAATTAACCTCTTGAGTCCCGGGATCAATATTACTCAGAAACAACAGTTAAAAATAATATTTTTTATTTCATATTTCTGGCTTTGAGACTGTTCTGCAAATAATTCTAGTTGGTTCACGCTTTCCCATGCTTTTAAAGTACAGTATTGTGTATTTAATTGCTGTTACAGCTATAATAAGTGTTTGAAAAAGCCTTTGCGATTTCTATTTAGTACTCTTTTTTTCTGACAGAAACTTGTTACTTTTTCTAGCTGCGGGTCATACTTAATTTGTGAGCTACACATAAAGTTCTAATAGAATATCGTTTTTGCTTAGATTTAATTATTTGGCACTAGTAATATTCGGGCTGTTAAGATCAATGGAGATGTAAGCCCTAGGTGGCGTTTTTTGCTGGCCCCTAGTGATTGTGGGTGAGTAACTCGTAATCGGAATGCTAGTAGCTAATAGAATGTGTGGCAATTTTAAGAGCTACTTTAAGTGTGTGTAACATTATGATTTTGGTAATAGAATATGGCCTAAAGTCTTAAAGCAAAGAAAAGATAAAGCTGATCCAAAGGGGTAGAAGTCTGAGATCAAATCTTGTGAGCAAAGTCTTGAATTGACTTTTAGGTGTATAAAAGCACTTTGCACATGCAAGAATTGTAATATTGACATCTGATATTTCCACCTTCCAAAAGGAGGAAAAGAGTGGGGAGTGCACAGAGAGAAACAATGGAGAATAAAATAAATTTCTAATAGTGTTGCAAGCATTGCAAGCACCTAATAAAAAGGGCATATGAATTACTTCCTCCACCTTATGAGATTCAACTCAGTGTTCTATATAATCACATACATAGTTGTGAGCATGCGGGTTGTTGCTAACGCTTGCGGGCTTGCGCTGGTGGAGATAAGCGCTGTTGGCGCTCATCCCTACGACCCCCTACGACATTCGGACCGCAAATGCGGACCCTCGCGAAGCAATGGGCCGCATTTGCGGAGGTGGAGGCTTCAACATTGGCTGCAATGAGCCGCAGGCTCATTGCCGGCCGCAAATGTGGACCCTCGCGAAGTGAGGGGCCGCATTTGCGGAGGTGGAGGCTCTACGGCGCCTCACAAACGATTACAAACGACTACACAACCGACACTTTGAAAAAAACACGCAATTACTAACTACGGACTTACACAAAAATATACGAGCCGTGGGACTTAGAAAACTATGACCTTAATGGACAAACCGCGAACAGCGGCAAACATAAAAAACATTAAATAACACACCCAAAAAAAAAACCTTACCCACAACAAGGGGGAACACCCAGGACCTCTACAACACTGCTGAAACCTCGAATTCTGCAAAGTTTAGCCACTCGAAAATATCCTAAGCGACAGAAAAAATGGCAGCCAGAAAAAAACGAAGCTCCACGTCTCCGGACCGCCCAGCCACGTACAACTTACCCTGGCAGGGATCCGAGAAAAGCTCGGAAATCTGCATTAACCCCGTGGGATCGGAGATAAGCTCGGAAACCTGCATTAACCCCACATTAACCCTCGCAGTTGGGGTCCACGACCCGCACGCGATTGGGACCCCCGCTGCAATGAAAATTCTAAATTCCCACCTTACGAGTCCTTAAAGGACCGTAAATGTTCCTTAAAGGACCCGTATAAAAAAAATAATTAACCCTATCACTCATGGGGCTCTATCAACCCCTAAAAAAACCCTGCCACTCATGGGGGTCATCGAGACCCCCATAATTCCTTAATTAACCCCTGTCAATCATGGGGGTCAATACAGACCCCATAAGCCTTCATTAACCCTGTCACTCATGGGGGTCAATACAGACCCCCATAAACAATTAATTAACCCCCTCACTCAATGGAGGGTCAATACAGACACCCATAAACCCCCTAATTAACCCTGTCACTCATGGGGGTCAATAAAGACCCCCATAAGCTCTTCATTAACCCGGCCACTCATGGGGGTCAAATCCAGACCCCCATAAACCCTTAATTAACGCTGTCATGCATGGGGGTCAATACAGACCCCATAAGCACTTAATTAACCCTGTCATGCATGGGGGTCAATACAAACCCCATAAGCACTTAATTAACCCTGTCACGCATGGGGGTCAATAAAGACCCCCATAAGCACTTAATTAACCCTGTCACTCATGGGGGTCAATACAGACCCCCATAAGCACTTAATTAACCCGGTCACTCATGGAGGTCATACAGACCCCCATAAACACATAATTAACACTGTCACTCATGGGGGTCAAACAGACCCCTATAAGTCAATAATAACCCTGGCACTCATGGGGTCAATACAGACCCCCATAATACATTAATTAACTCTGTCACTTATGGGGTTCAACACCAGACCCCCATAAACCCTTAATTAACCCTGTCACTCATGGGGGTCAATACAGACCCCCATAAGCACTTAATTAACCCGTCACTCATGAGGGTAAATACAGACCCCCATAAACCTATAATTAACCCTGTCACTCATGAGGGACAATACAGACCCCCATAAACCCATAATTAACCTGTCACTCATAGGGGTCAATACAGACCCCCATAAGCCAATAAATAACCCTGGCACTCATAGGGGGTCAATACAGAACCCATAATAAATTAAATTAAATCTGTCACCTCATGGGGTCAATACAGACCCCCATAAACCCTTAATTAACCCTGTAACTCATTGGGGTCAACACCGACCCCATAAGCACTTAATTAACCCCATCACTCATGAGGGTCAATACAGACCCCCATAAACCTATAATTAACCTGTCACTCATGAGGGGTCAATATAGACCCCCCATAAACCTATAATTAACCCTGTCACTCATGAGGGTCAATACAGATTCTCATAAGCCTCTATTTAACCCCATCAGTCCCATAAGGGTATTCTAACATTATAACAACCCTAACATTAACCACATAAGTGCCATGACATCCTCAAGGACCATCATGACACTAACTACAAACACTACACTGCACTATACCCCCCCCAATAAACCATTAAATCTAAACAAACCCCCCTCACACTAACCTAATAACACCTACATACCTACCTACCCCCCCAATTAACCCCACACCACTCTAAATTACAGAAAATAAAAAAAACTAAGTCACAAAAAAAAAATCTACATGACAGAAATAAAAAACCTAACTCACAAAAAAATTAATCAACATTTCAGAAATAAAAAACCTTAGTCACAAAAAAATAAAAAAGGAACATTACAGAAAATAAAAAAATACAATAAATCCTGGTTTGGCTGAAGTTTTCAGCCAATCAGAAGCCGCCATTGACAATTTTCTTCCGGAAAAACTCTGTAGGAGGCTCATTAGAGTGCGGATCTCCGTTAGTTTTTTTTTTTTTTAGAGTGCGGGGCAGAGAGGAGGAGGCCCGGGGACATCGCGGGGAGGTAAGTACAATGTTATATTATGTTTATATTAATTTTTTTTAGTTTACATGTATGTTGTAGTAATGTAATGTCTTTTTTTTTAAGCAGGGGACGCGCCGGAAAAGAAAATAAGAAGGATGGGGACATGCTGGAAAGGTGAGTAGAATATTTAGAATAGTTAGAATGTTTATTATTTTATGTAAAATAAATTGCTGATCTGAAGGGACATCTGCAAGGTAAGTGCTCTTAATTATTTTATTTTAGCTTAAAATTAGGGTTTGTATATAGAGATAGCATTTATTGTAAGTTAGATAGGGGTATGTATTTTAGAAAGTTAGGATTTATTGTATGTTAGGGGTATGCATTTTATATTGTTAGGATTTATTGTATATTATATAGTATTTATTGTATGTTACATAGGTTTATGTATTTTAGATAGATAAGATGTATTGTAATATTAATATTGTATTGTATGTTAGATAGGGGTATATATTTTAGATAGTTAGGATTTATTTTATATTATATAGAATTATTGAATGTTACATAGGGGTATGTATTTTAGATAGATAGGATTGATTGTATATTAGATAGATAGGGGGTATTGTATTTTATTTGTATTGTATTGTATGTATTCTATATGTATTTCCTTTTCAGGTGTGTATTTTTTTTTCTCTAGTGGCGGGGGGTGTTGTAATGTATTTTTTTTATTTTCTGTAATGTTCCTTTTTTATTTTTGTGACATAGGTTTTTCTATTTTCTGTAATGTAGAATTTTTTATTTTTTGTGAGTTAGGTTTTTTTTTATTTTCTGTAATTAGAGTGGTGAGGGGTGTTGATTAGGGGGTCGGTAGATAGATTTAGGTAGGTAGTGTAGGTGTTAATAGGTTAGTATAGAGGCGTGTTAGTTTAGATTTAAATGGTTTATTGGGGTTGGGTTTAGTGCAGTGTAGTGTTTGTACTTAGTGTCATGTGGGTACTGGAGAACCCTCATAAGCACTTACGGGGTAATGTTAGGCTTCTAACCTGTCCCATGAGAGTCTTTAAAACCCTTATGTGTCTAATGGAGGTTAAATAGAGGCTTATGAGGTCTGTTATAGACCCCCATAAGAGTTTGGGTTAAAATGGTGTAGATGCATACACTTTGTGTCATGAGGCTCCTGGATGACCCTCATGGCACTTACAGTGTTATTACATGCGTTCATTAGTGTGCTATATGGGTCTATATAGTTGAGGCACACAGTACACTCACATTGTCTGACAAAACAGCATTTCAAACACTTTTTTATTCCCCCATCATTTTTGACGAGGGCAAGTCGTTAGTGATCTATAAACCAGAAAGATGAAAAATAAAGAGCAAAACCCAGAAAGGGAAAAACTATGGATAACAAGTCTATTACTAAACCCACAATGAACCCTTTCTTCCCAAAGAAAGAGAAAAAAACTTTGAATGCTAAACATTTAGACAGTTCTCTACAAATGTTAGTTCCCCACCTCAGGGGAGATAATATCGAATTATCAATAACAGAAACACAAAAAGTATAAGATTTTAGGATGTGGAAGGGAAGGTATAACCCCTTTTAGAAAGTTTAGGAATGGTTTAAATAATACCAATCAAAGAGATGCATTAATTAATTTAATGACCATTTTGAGATATACAACCTCCTTTAAAAAAAAAAAAAAAAGAAAGAGTTGTGAATGACTCATAAGATATTTCAAATAGTAAATATGTGGGACATTTATCATTATATATACAATAGATCTCACCACATATTAATAATGATTTTGGAATAAAAAATGGAAACAATTTATGCTAATTTTAGGAAAGTTTTTTTAGATTTCAACATACTATGTTACCTATGGTACCTATGTTAAATTCACATGTACTAATGAAGTCGATGATACACAATTTAACTAGCACTTTATATATTTAGTTTTAAATTACTAAGAATGATGGATTATAGAAAGCACATAAAATTAGTAACATGATGTTAGAGGGAATATAGAATGTTTTGGAGACCTTGTAAAGTAATTAATACATACTATTAAAAGATTGAAGGAAGATATATCCAGTTCAGCCCAGTAAAAAGAGTACTCGCATGTAATAATAATAGCTCAAGACATGTGTCAATAAAATATAACTTTTATTCTTCCAATTTAAACAAGTTAAACTCACAAGTAAAAATTGGGAAATGAGGGCCAAGTTAGACAAATGGGGATCGATCTTACAGGTAAGTCTAGATAGTGGCAAACAGTGTCTGGGTTTGGGCGTATGCAATCAAAGAAAGTAAGTGGGGCTCAGCCAAGCCTCAGATAGCTAGGAACAGCGCTATTCCAGTATGTGAGCAAACAGGGTGTGCATGGTCAGACTCAAAATTCCCAAGAGGAGGCTGATAAGGTAACCAGAGTGGTATACAGTATGCCTATAGTCCAACTCATAGACTCAGACAGGGGGGGATAAAGTGCACACACTGTGGGGCGTGGGCCAGGGTACAATAGTGTGGACTATGGTAAAATAGTCTAGTACCTATCAAAGAGAGTGGCGTAGATATATGAGGAAAGCCGTCATTGCTCACAAAGTACTAATAATTAAGCCCTCTTGCAGTGGATATGGCCAAACTATACCCGGTGACACACATATTGACACTGTTTGGCAAAATAACAGAAGTAATTATATGACAGCAGTGAACACATTGCCTGGATATGACAACATGTACAGTATACAGTGACTCCAACTCAGTGGCGTAGCTAGAGCTTTTATCGCCGAGGGGTATCACTGAGTTTGCCGCCTCCCCAGTGTAAACATATATATATATATATATATATATATATATATATATATATTTATAAATATAAATACATGTGTATATACATACTGTATATATATATATATATATATATATATATATATATATATATATATATATATATATATATATATATATATATATATATCGCCTTCTCACTCACACTACCCCTTCTCTATATTTTCCCTCTCTTTCTCTCTCTTCCTGTCCCTCTTTCTCTCACTCTCTCTTCATGTCTCTCTCCCTATTCCCCTCCCTTCTCTCTCATTCTCTCTCCCCCTCTCTCACCCCCTTTCTTTCTCTCCTATCCCCTCTCTCTCCCCCTTTCTTTCTCTCCTATCACCTCTCTCTTCCTGCTTTCTTTCGCTCTCTCTTTCTTCTCCCCCTCACTTTCTCTCCCACTCTCTCTCCCTCCCCCTATCTCTCCCCTCACTCTCTATGCTTTCTCTTTCTCTCCCTATTCCACACTCTCTCTCCCCCTCCCTCCCTCTCTCCCCCCCTTTCATTCTCTTCTCCCCTCTCTCTTCCCCCTCTCATTTTATCCCTTTCTCTTTCTTTTGCTCTCCCTCTTTCTCTCACTCTCTCTTCATCTCGCTCTCCCCCTTGCCCTATGCATCCCCCTCTCCCCTCATGCCTCTCTCTCCATGTGTCTCCCTCTTTCTCCTTGCCTCTCTACCCCATTCCTCTTCCTCTCTCCCCCATGCGCCCCTCTCACCCATGTCTCCTACTCTCCCTCCCATTTTCCACCTATCTCTCACACTCTCTATGTGTCTCCCTCTTTCCCACATGGCTCTCCCTCTCCCCCATGTCTCCCTTTCTCCCTCATGCCTCCCTCTACTCCATGTTTCCCCCTCTCCCTTCATGTATCCCCCCATCTGTCTCCACTTTCCTTTCTCTCTCTCCCCCAATGTCTCCCCTCTCCCTCCATGTCTTCCCCTTACTTCTCTCTCCCTCCATGTGTCTTACTCTTTCCCCTTCCCTCAATCTCCCCATTGCCTCTCCCTTTACATCCATGTCTCACTCTTCCCCATGACTCCCCCTCTCTCCCATGTTTCCCTCTACCCCATGTCTCCCCCGATGTTTCCGCCTCTCCCTCCATGTCTCCACTTTCCCTTTCTCCCTCAATGTGTCTCCCTTTTTCCTCTTTGCCTCTTTTCCCCATGCATCTCCTTCTCTCGAAGTCTCCTTCTCTCCCCCATGCCTCTCCTTCCCTCCATGTCTCCTTTTCTCCCCCATGTCTCCCCCATGCTTCCCTTTCCCCCGTGTTTCCACCTCTCACTCCATGTCTCCCCCTTCCCTTTCCCCCTCCATGTGTCTCCCTTTTCCCCTTTGCCTCTCTTCCCCATGCCTCTCCCTCCATGTCTCCTTCTCTCCCCCATGCCTCCCTCTGCCCCTCCATGCCTATCCCCTCTGTCTTACCTTCTGCTCCTGCTCTGTGCTGCCGGTCTGCTGGCTCTTCCCTCTGCTGGCTCCTCCCCCTGCCAGACAAAAGCAGAGAGCAGGGAGCAGGAGCAGGGGGCCGGGGAATGTGGAGTGGAAGGCAGGTGGGGACATTTTTGCCACCCCCAAAGGGGTGAAACCCGGGGCGCTCTGCCCCCCGCGCACCCACCTTCCTACACTACTGCTCCAACTCATTTATAGCCCAAATATATATATATATAATTCTTAAGCCTCCCTCCAGAACTGCTATGCTGGGTGACAGTATGGAAAAGCAAAATAACAAATTTAACGGCCGACTAGAAGCCCTATAGGTCCACTCTGTGGCGGGTGCCCGATATCTGGCCCTAACTGTCCTTGTGGTCTGGGGTGGCGAAGTAACAGGAGTCCCTCGGTATACTCCAGAGTGCTGCAGGTGAGAGCATCCAAAGTCTCACTGGATGCCCTCCTCAAGGCCTGACGTATGCTTCCCCTTCCTGGAGACAGATTCCTCATCCCCCCTGTGCCTAGGGTAGGTAGCTTATGGAAATAAATTCCTCTTTATTTAAAACTCAGAAAAAAAAAATAACAGCTTCAAAAATAATTATATTTTTGACATAATCGGATAAACAGAAATTCAGTAGCATCAAAGACAACACTGTGGAATTCTCATATCCAACTATATCAGAGGTTTACTGATATCAAGCAGGGCAGTGCAAAAAGCAAAGACGGTTATCATTAAGAAAATTATATATTAAACTAAGTATAGTTGAAAGCGCTAACAAATCAGTACCTAATGAAACTGACAGTAAGGAAATATCTAATATTTAAGCTTAAAAAGTAGGTCAATTACAAATAGATAATGCTATCTGCAAATTTCAGTAAAAACAATATCCTTTAGGAAATAGAGCATGTAAACTACTTGCAAACAAGATTAAAAAAACATACAATATAAAATCATATTAACAAAATAAAAGGAGATAAGTGAAAATCACACATTTTCAAACTGCTTTTTGTTGTCTCTCTTGTGAACCTTGGAGGACTTAGGCAAGCCTCTTGAAGCACGCAGGACTTAGGCTGAAATGAGCACCAAAGGCGCTCCTGCGAGCCTCGCAAAGCGAGGTGAGCAGGTGAGGCATTGAAGCACGCAGGACTTAGGCTGTAAGCAGTTGAGGAATGTGGGACTTACTTAGGCTGCAAGCAGTTGAGGAACGTAGGAAATTTGCGATCTCGGAATCTCAGGGGAAAAAAAAGTCCGACCACCGAAAAATACAATTTTAACGGCCGAACCGCAGACATTGAAAAACATGAAAAATAATAAAAAATAAATGAAAACACACTCACACACAGCACAGTGGGAGAGCCAGGACGCCTGGGAGTGAGGTTGCAAGCAAATTTAAGCTGAATTTGCTGTGTTTCAGCACTCGAAAATCAGCTAAGCGAGAAAAAAAAAGGCGTACGGAAAAAATTTAAACGAGGCTCAATGAGGCTGTAGCGCACAACTCACCGCCAGGCACGTACGAGTTAGCCAGGAACGTACGAGTTTCAAAATATACCAAAAGGACGGACGGAAAATGCTCGCGAGGCAAGTAAGACATTGAAAATCGCCGCCATTTTACAACACTAACTTGCAAATAATAACATTACGAATCTGAAATGGCGGTTTTCCTGCCTAGACCAACGGTTTTGGCTTGCGCACACAGCCTATATATACTGCACACTTGGCACATTGCTGACACTTTCTCCTCAGGTGATGAACAGTTTACTGGACATTTTCTGCTGTCAGAAAATCCAAAGTGATTGTTAGCTCTTCAGGATATTAAAAAAATATATTTTTAACACTTCAGTTATATATCTGGATTACTGCTCATTAACGTACATTAAATTATTAATTATTAATTATTACAAAAATATATATATATATTTTACACTGCACAAATAAAAATGTAGATTTTACACTACATTTATATATCTGTATTACTGCTTATTGCCTGACAGTGATAGGATCCTAAAAGCAGTTAAGTATTTAAATCAGTTTCTTAGACTCTGACACCTGCTACATTGAATATTTTATATTGCATTTGTTTAGGAATATATTGATACTTAGGCCTTTATGTTTTGCATGTATGTCAATTAATCATGATACTTTAAATGATTAATTAATTAATTGAATACAAACATTAAAAAGTATTTTCATGTCCTTTTACAGTTTGCTCATCTCTGCATATGCTTGAACACAGAGTGTGAGCTCTGCAGCATTTCATCTGCAATAGCATCAACAAACAGGATTACGTCTTTTTGTTTTGCATTGATGTTGATGTTATTGATTAACTAAGTAATGTATATTAATTTATGAATTAATTATTAATTAATATTTAAAAAATAAATGACCTTATTTATGAATATATAGATGCTTATCGATTTACGTTTCAATGTATGCCAATTAAACATCATAACTTCATTGATTAATTAATGAATTGAATCAAAACATTACAAATCCTTTTGAGGACAATCTATAGTTTGCTCATAGCTCTTTGTGTTTGGATATGAAATTTACATTTCAATAATGGCCTTCTTTATAAAAAAACATGAATAGTTCTTTATGTTTTGCATTCATGACAGTTATTGATTAATTAATTAACATATATTAATGTATTAATTACTTATTCATTAATTATAAAAACAAAATTACTTATTTGACACTGACCTTATTTCTCAATATATTTATGCATAGCTCTTTAGGTTTTCATGTATGCCAATTAAAAATAAGACATTGATTGATTGATTAATTCATTAATTTATTCAAAATTTACAAATGCATTTTAGGTACTTTTACTGTTCCAGTACTGCTCTTTAGGTTTTGCATTGATGACAGTTAAAAACAATATGTACAATAAACAAACACATTATATCTTACAGATTAGATAAAATAATAGGCCACAACTACAAGACCATCAGAAAGTGGAAAAGAACTTCTTCCATTGAGACTTCAGGTAAGTAACAAAGAAATCTTACTAATGTTATGATTGCCATTGTTTCATATCTAAGAAAAAATTACAATTCAAACTAAAACATCTGTATTTACAATTATAGATTACAATGGTGGACAACGCAGAAGACAAGAAAGAATGCAAAAGAAGAATGGCAAGGGAACGGAAGCAAAGTTAGAGAGATGCACAGTCCCCTTCACAAAGATTAAGAGAAGAAGACTGACAGAGACTTGTCAATAAAAGAAATATAACTCAAAAAGGACAAACTGGGTGGGACGGAGCTACAAAGAAAAGAAAAAGTAAAAAACATCATGTCTGTGACACCTTGTCTAATGACCAATTATTGACTAATTACACCAATGTTCATGTACATGATACCAATATTGTTATACAAAGTAGTAGTGATATCTGTGTTGAGGAAGCTCAGGATAGTCCCTTATTTACAGCACTGCCAGTAGACAGTCATTATTGTGGATTACTCAATGTCAAAGGTTTGTCAGTTTTGTAGGGCCTATCATTTTCTTAAGGAAAGACCAACTGATGTACAGTTTATTAGTTGCTGTCAGAAAGGAAAGGTAAGACTTCCAGAAAGACACACATTTCCAGATTTTTTTTAAAAAGTATAATGAGTGATCCAACATTTCCAAATTATAGCAATTAAAAAAAAAACATTAGGTCTTATAACAGTGCAATTTAATTTGCTTCAATGGGTGCTACATTAGCAGAACATGTACCAGGACATGGCCCTTACTGTTTTAGAGTACAAGGACACATTTACAACCAGACTTCACATTCACACCCACAAGCAGGAGAGCAAAGGAAATTTGCACAGTTATATGTCCTAGATACAATGGAAGTTGTTGAACAACAGATGACACTTCCTAAAAATAAACAATGTATATGCATAGTCTTTGAACAGCTGGCATACATGGCCAACAACCCATATAGTTAAGCATACAAAAAATTAGTAGAGGTTGAAAAAAGAACAACAGGCACATGCTCAAATAAATCAATTGCCAATGCCAAAAGTAAAAATGGTTCTGAAAAGTGATCGCAATACTGATCAAAGACGTTATAATTTACCAACAGTAAATGTGGTTGCCATGATCTTTAAAAATGATGATGGTGAACCACCTTTTCAGCGGGATATTAGAATATATCCACGCAATCAAGAGCAACCTTTCATAAACATAAATTGAGTTGTAATTTAGATCCAATGACATATTCCAGTTTCTTTCCAAATGATGAGCCAGGATGGGAACCAAAATTACAATTGCAAAGTTATCCCAATAGTAAAGTTCATGCTAGAAACAATATTTCCATGCTGGAATATAAAGTGGCACAAACTGCTATTCAGGATCATTTTAATCCTATGTTATGTGGGGGGAAACTCACGCAACAATGGATTATTTATTCGTATCTACAAGTCGAAGCTAATAATCTACATTTTATAAAATTTCATCAAAACAAGCTTTGCATAGAACAATATTGTGGAATGATGGATTAAGTTGCTGAATTGGCTACCAACAGAGACATTCCAGCTGAAAGAGTAATCATTTTGTCATCCTCTTTCCAAGGATCTCCTCGCAATATGCAAGAAAGATACAATGATGACTAAATTTGGAAAGCCAGATTTATTCATTAAATTCACATGTAATCCACAATGGCCAGAGATCAAGGAAACTGTTAAACTTGGCCAAAATACTTCAGATCGACCAGATTTAGAGAGTACTCAAAATAAAACTAAATTCATTAATACAAGATATAACGAAAGGACACTAATTTGGAAAATGTGTGGCTTTTGTTTAAACCATTGAATTAAAAAAAAAAAGTGGCCAGCCACATGCACATATACTTTTAATCTTACAAGAAAAAGATACATTGAATATGGCAGAGAGAGTGGATTCAGTGATTAGTGGTGAACTGCCACATCCAGAAAAATATTCCAACCTTTATGACATTGTTATATACTAAATAATTCATGATCCATGTGGAGATATAAATCCAAATTCACCATGTATGAAAAATAAAAAATGCACAAAAGAGTTTCCAAAGCAAATTCCAATGCAAACTTATGCTAATTGTGTACCTTTTGTATAAAAGAAAAGAAGGACAACATGCAATTATTCGTGGCCAAAAGGTTGATAATAGATATGTAGTTCCATACAATCCACATTTGCTGATGAAGTACAATGCACACATAAATGTGGAAGCTTGCACTTCTATCAAATCCATAAAATATGTGTATAAATATATATATAGAAAGGACATGATGCAGCAACTGTTGTTGTGCAAGGTGCACAAAATAAACAAGACAATCCAATTTTACATGATGAACTTTCATGTTATTAAGATGCTCGCTATGTCAGTGTTCCAGAAGCAATGTGGCATCTTCTCAAGTTTGAGATGCATGATCGGTCACATGCTGTGTATCGGTTAGCTGTACATTTGCTTCAAAGTCAATTTGTTTGCTTTACTACAGGGAATGAAAGAAATGCTCTAGCACAAAATGAAAATAGAGCAACAACACTTACTGCTTGGTTTCAATTAAATTGTGAGAACACTGAGGCCAGACAATTTTTATACATTGAGATTCCATATCACTATGTATTCGGAAATGGCCAATGATGATAATGATAAAAATATACTAAAAAATGTATTAGGATTTATACCGTCAGTCCAAGAGACATTGAATGTTTCAGTTTGAGATAACTTTTTTTACATGTTCCTGGTGCACAAAGTTATGAACATTTACGCACAGTAAATGACATAGTTTATGAGACTTTCCAGTTAGCTGCAAGACATCAAAACTTCATAGCAGATGATAGAGAATGGGAGAGGTGTATGGAAGAAGCAGCACTATGTCAAATGCCAAAGCAAATGAGTGAACAATTTGCATTCATTTGCATCCTTTGCAATGTACCTGATGCATTAGCTTTGTGGAAAACATTTAAATTAAATATGTGTGAAGACTTTTTGAAATGTTACAATGAGACCATTGCGCTATTAATAGAAATTCAAGAAATATTTCTTTGTCACGGATTAAATTGTGCAAGTTTTAATTAGCCTGATTCCGTTATAGATTAAATAAACTTTGAAGACTATGACACTGAGCTTCAAAACCAAAAAAGAACAAGAAAATATTGCAACTTTAAATACATAACAATTGCAAACATTTAACGCCATCACAAATGCAACAGATGGTGAAATGGTCAAAGACCATTATTTCTATCTAGATGGCCCTGGTGGATAAGGAAAAACGTATCTGTATAATTGTTTGATGAGTTACATTCAAGCACAGAGTTAAATAGCACTTTCACTACAACTGGAATTGCCACACTTTTGTGAGAAGGTGGCAGAACTGTGCATAGTGGATTTAAACTGTCAGTTCCCATTTTAAAAACATCAGTGTTGGATATTCAAATTAATCCTTTACAAGCAAAAAAAAAAGTAAATTAATTATCATAGATGAGGCAACAATGATGTTGTGTCATGGCTTGCAATGTATCGATAGATTATTAAAAGAAGTGATGTATAATGATTTGCCATTTGGTGGAAAGGTGATATTGTTAGGAGGAGATTTTAGGCAAACATTACCTGTTGTGCCACATGGAAATAGGACTGACATCATTGAAACATGTATCAAGACAAGTACACTGTGGAAAATATTTACGCACCTTAAATTAGAACTGAATATGAAATCTGAAGGCCAAAATCTATTCAATGATTGGCTAATTCAATTTGGAGAAGGAAAACATCCACAAATAAATAATTTACCAGATGATACCGTAGAAATTCCATCACAAACAGTTTGCAAGCAATCACTAATATCGGCAATCTTTCTAAATACTATCAATAACAAGGATTACTCAGACATTGCAAACAAAGTGATATTAACATAAAAAAATATTGATGCCTTTAATCTATGTAACGGAATTTTTAAATTAATCAATGCACCCAAAAAAATAATTACAGTGCAGATTCAGTTCTGGCTGATGACAAAGACAGTGAATCTAACTTTATGGAATTTATCAATTTTTTAACACCCTCTGGAGTGCCACCACATGTTTTGCAACTTAAAAAAGGGGCAATTGTCATGCTACTGAGAAATATGAATCCTAAAAAAGGACTTTGTAATGGGACCATATTTATTGTGCAGGATTTAAAAGATCATTTCATACATGCAGAAATTATAAATGGTACCCATAAAGGTGAACTAGTCTTTATACCAAGAATTGAGAGTGGTTTGCCTTTTGTCCTTCAAATGAGACAATTTCCCATTATCATGGCATTTGCCATGACCAAAAATAAATCATATGTCTATGGGGATTTTTTTTTTTTACAGGATCCTGTATTTGCACATGGACAACATTAATGACATTAAAGTTTATATTGAAAAAAAAACAAAGTCAGGGTGATTTATTAGAGGGCAGATGCTTTTTTACAAAAATGAAAAGTTATTTTATCTCAACGACAAATTGACAATAAAACCCCCCAACAAACATAGTAAACAGTAATTTTATTTTGTGGACGAACTTTGATGTCCCCTGGACTCTTTTTAGAGGACCACTATTTCACACAGAAAACTCTATAAAATGTCAAAAACACATAGAGAACTGTGGTTTATATTCCATGGACGAACTTAGATGTCTGGCGAACTTTTTTTAGAGGCTCACTATTTCACATAGGAAACTTATTTATTATTATTATTATTAGGAAAAACATTTTTTCCCCCTTTGATACAATTGGCTAAGTTTCAATGGGGGATTTTACTGTTTGCCTTCCTCTGGATTCAATACCTATGTGATTTACGAGTAGTTGAACTACAAGTTGCATGTTACAAAGCATTCTGTAATGGTTTACAATACTCATTCATATAAAGTTGACCTATTGTTATCTTACTCCTGCATAGTTCAGAACTGTTAAAAAAAAATTGGTTCACCAGTATTAGAAATATAAGTATGTCATGGTTTACAATTTGGATTCATACAAACTTCATCCATTATTATATTATTCCTGCATACATGACAATTAAAAAGTTTAATATTGTTAAAAAAGGATGGTTTACCAGTTGTTGAAATACAAATTGTATGTTAAGAAAAAAACACATTTACTTTTTGTAATTCTTTGTAGATAACAAAAAGGTTAAGACTGTCAGAGACTGGCAAACAGCATTCCCAGCCTTACAATTTTCTTACTGTAATTTTTGTTGGGCAAGTCGCTAGTATTATATAATCCTAAAGAAATTAAGAGATCTCTACTACAGAAATAGAACTGTCAATTTCAAGTCAATGCAACAATGTAAACTGCACTGGGCCCAGATCATTTCATAAAGTTATATTTTAGACTGTTTGTGGCAACAATTGAAAGATATATATAAAAAAAATTACAAAGCATGTGAGTAACTCCAGCAGAAATGTTAGAAGCGGCGGTAATCACCTTCACTAAATGATAACAGAATGTAAAGACTATTGCCGTATATCTCTACTTAACACAGATATTAAACTATATAAGAATATATTGGCCATTAGACCAATGTGCTTTACGACCAATAGACAAGTTCCCTGATAACACGCTCACCCCAAATCTCTCTCTCTACGGGTCACAACTTGTTGTTCAGATCTCGACACCAGCAGACACTTCAGATGACAGCATCATTACTGAAGAGACAGGCACCATCAGACCCCTTTTCTTAGGAATCACAGACCATGTACCTTTGATTAGTACAAGCAGACTCTGACACAACCTATGTTTAGTGTGTCCAAAGTCAGACTGGCCACTTCTTTATTGTTACAGAGATATCAAAACACAGAAAGATGACACAAAAGACAAAAGCCCTTCCCCCAGTTCTAGACCATCCTCCAAGGCAAATAGCTTGCTATCCCCCCTCACCCACATGATTTCCAGATATATAGAGGCGTCTGGCTTTCTTCTAATTACACATTTTTTCCTCCTCTTACAGAGCCATAAAACTAGTTCCCCCCTTTATGAATAAAGCCAGAGCCTGCACACGTGGCCAATTGCAGGGCCATAAAAATTCTTTAGAAGATTAATCCTTTGTCACATAAGTGACTGCAGTATTTTTTTAGATAATTCTAGCATCCTAGGGCCTACTTCTATCACAGATGCATTATTACAGTGCATATAACATGATTTAGTAGCCACCAAATGAATAATTATGGTCCATACTACACCCAAAAACTATCAAGTCAGTCCTCACAACAAGTTTCATGTCCGTTGTAATAGTTTTTGACATTAACACCCAGTGTGCCAGCATTCCAAATAGCAGAGTTACTTGTGGGTTGCAAGGGGTCCCATCATGGCCCCAAATCGTTCATGACAGCTTGCCCCCATTTTAAAATGCAGAATCCCGGCGTCCATCTTTAATCAGATGGATGCCGGCATTTCTGCCGCTTAGAGATACCATCCCAGGAGAAGCATTCTGTGGTTCCCCCCTTTCCTGCGGCCGCAGGAAGTAACAAGTAGTGGGGTGGGCAGGAAATAGCATCCCGTAAACCCCTATTTTAATCCATAGAACGTAATACATCCAGACTAGCAGGCATCTTGAAGGGTCAAATACTGGTACAAGTAACCCCATCTGTCCAGCTAAAACAAGAGGACCACCCAACTCCATTTGGGCAAATGTGGAAAATAGTTTCTCCGGGCCTCCACCAGCATGGGGCCTGATCCTGGGTGTGCATGGCAGATTCTTGTCATTATTCCCCTCTACTGACTCCAGGGAAGAATTAAAAGCCTGGGGAAAGTCCTGTGGATTCCTGGCCAGCACAACCTCAACAGGCCAGGGCAAGTACTCATCCCTGGCTATTAGGCCAGGAGCATAGTCATTTTCCTTTGGAACAAAAGCAGGCATTGCCAGTACTGGCTGGCATTAGAAACCTGAGCCTTTGGTGTAGCCTTCACCCCCCTGTGTTGACACATGACCTGAGCACTGTACCCCACTTTCCCCTGCACTGCAGTCTGGGCACAGTAACCACTCTCACCTGGAGCAATGGTCTGGGCATGGGACTCCATTTCTCCATCTCCTTGGACCACAGTTGGTGCGCTGTATTCCATCTCGCCTGGATTGGGCACACAATAAGGAATGTGGTCCCTCTTTAAATGATTTGCAGTGTCTCTGTTTGGCAGGATCTCAGGGATCATAACCTCCCCTGCCCCCTTGACTGTGGCTACCTCTCTGACATTTTTTATTAGCGGGAGCTCCATGCTAGGCCCAAAGTCCATTCCCAGGGCACAGTGAACATAGCTGCTCCTATCCAGACTGTTTGCTTGGCCTGGGTTCTGCCAACAGTCCTCTGTGCCAGAGTAATCAATACAGTCCAAACGTGTCATTGTCAGCCCACCCCCCAATAACCAGGGCCCATACACTCTTCTGCCCCACTGCATTGGTAAAACACTCCTCTGGGGTGCCCAGAAAAATAGTAATTCCAAGGGGGAATTTACTGGACAGATCTGGAAGCCTGCACCCAATGTTGTGGCCTGGTCTAAAGACTCCACTCCTCTAGGTTGCGTCTGGATAAGCACATCCCCTTCTCTCTGGAACCAACGCCTGGGCACAGCACTCACCTCCCTTGGGATCTTTGGGCACTGTGTTCCCTGGCAGGACCTCACAAATCTCATCCAGACATCCCCTTTGGCCATCAGTTTTACAGACATTCCCTGTCTTCTCAACTGCCTTGTGATTAGCAATTGTGCCCCAGCCATTTGGGTCTGGCTGGCCCCCTTGGTCTGACACAGTCCCAAGGTTGTTCTCTGGTTCCTGGACTGTAGTTATCCATGGGAACCCCATGATAGTTTCACAATCCATCTCTGGTTCCTTCCAGAACTCTCCCAGGCCCTCCATCTGGCCTGCTATTCCTGTCTGAGACTCAGACTCCACTGCGTTTGAGATGTACCCATAATGTATGTTACCATCGTCATCTGTCCCAGTTGTTGCAAAAATTAACTGGGCCTGGCCGATTTGTACCTTCACATTGGTATTGTCCTGGTCAGAGTCCACAATATCCCCTCCCCAGACCTCTGGTAACCAATCCTCCTCCTCCCTGTCCGCCTGACAGGGTTTCTCCCAACTGGATGGCCAAAACCCCTCCATTGATGCCTCATCCAGCAATTCAACATACTCAGCCTCCAGCTGCAGCTCTAGCTGAATCAGGGGTTTCAGCAAATTAGCCTCTAGGGGCCATGGTTCCAGTCCCACATCTTGACAGCGTTTAAGAAATAAGTTATTTTTCCTCCTTACAGTCCCCATGCCACATTCAGGATCACCATAGACGATCTCCCAGAGCCCATCTATTAGCTCCAATTGAACATAGAGATCCTCTCCAAGGGCACCTTAGATTGTAAGTTTGCAAGTTTTCAATCATGTGTCCGTGTCTTGGAAACAAGCACTATGCACATTTGATTATATGCTCAAAAACAGGGCCCTCCATTCTTTATAAGGTGTTAAGTTTGTTTTTTGCCATGTACTATACCCCTGTACAGCGCTACGGAATATGTTGGCACGATATAAATAAAGATAATAATAGTAATAATAATAACAACAGTGGAAGACCGTTTTAGCATATGCAGACCTTTTATCACATGCAGAGAGCAATGGTTTACCAATACTGATCCTGTCATTTCAACTAGGATTTTCTCAATCTCACCTTACAGATATATGGGTTCAGCAATTTTGGTTCACATGCTGTCACAACTTTTTATGTTAATCCATCCACATTTATAACAGGCTTGGGATTTAGATCTAAAAAAAATCAACATTGGTAATATTGCCCTAGAAAGGATGTGCTTCACTTATTTTTGGCTGAACAAATTACCAGAATTATAGAACAGGTCTAATAGAATATAAATTTTGTGTAACTTTAATTATATAGCACTCGTAAAGCTTGAGCTGTGCTAAAAACAATAAGGCCAGTTTTGCAGCTTTTTCTAGCCCATAGGGATTGTGGGTGGGTAACTCACATTTGGAATGCGAGTAGCTAATTGTAGCCAATTAAATATCTGTAACTTTTACTAGCTGTTTTATGAGTTCAAGTAATTGCGATTTGGCCAATTTAATGGGACCCAAAGTTATTCATCCTAAGCTTACATAAAAACTATAGACCAATACAGTAAGGCTTTGTATTATAAACTTAATATTTTAAAAACAGAAGTTATGATGTTAAAAATAAGCAGCCAAGAAGGCAATCTTTTAAAAGACACATTCTTCTATAACTGGGGCTCTAATAATATTACTCCCTTATGATTAACAGTTTCTCCTAAGCTCAAATATTTTGTTAGATAGAACCATAGATGTCTATATATACATATAAAAGAACTATTAAATAATTCAAAAGTGATAATGATCATGCTATCTTACCAAAGGTCACCTACCTATTAAGTTGTATCCCATGAAGGTACCAAGCTATTTGCTAAATAAATTCCCAATTTTATTAGATAAAAGTGTTTATAAAGAGGGTAAAACACATATTAAAATTGGAATTGTTAAAAGAAATATTTATAAGATGGCTTATCCTATTACCATGCTTGTCAGGTCATTATGACACCATTATGTTAACTCACATAATAAAATTGCTCATAATAGATTACCCTGTAAGTTGGAAACAAATGTAACAGAATATAGATAGGTAAAATGGTTTTGAATCATCTATTATGGAAAAAAAGATATGGAGAGAAAGGATAGAGAGAACCTTCCTTTAATCATAAAATCATTTATGAGGTTTTATGATTAAAACCTCAGACAGGACCCCAGCGACCCCTATAGATTTAATTACATACCCTCTCCCAGAATATTAAATGGGAAAATTGGGATAGTAATATATTTCTAATCTCTATAACAACAATTCTTTCTGCACTTTTGAAAAGATATGAGAGGCACAATGTTCCGACAAATATGTGGCTGGAATTTAATTAATTGAAAATGTTAATTACATCTTCCGAGTACAAACTGGAAGAAAATTAATCCAATCTGAAAATCTGTCTTTGCATACAGAGGAGAAACATATGATTTTTGAATGTCACAAGATATTGAGATTAAAATCTTAAATGGATAAAACAGACAGGATGATAAAATGGGAAGAACAGGAATGTTTGGAATCAATATGGTTTAGAGTCTTATATGACACTTATACCTTCATAAAATGTCTATCTTTCAGATAAGTTAATTTTAAGCTTGCCCAAATGTGTTATCAAGTATCCTAGATTTTATGCAAAAATGTTCTCTGACCCAGTGGCGGAGATAGTGCATGGGGGCCCCGGTGCAAAAAGAAAATTTTGGGACCACAGGGGAACCGCAGGAGACCATAAGGGCCCTGCAGGGGGCCGCGGGGGCCACACAAGACCAGCGGGGGCCACTGGAGACCGCGGGAGGTCTGCAGGGAGGTCTGCAGGGCACGGGGGGCCCCTCAGAGGCCAGGGCCTCTGTGCCTTGCACCAGCTGTACCAGCTGTAGCTCCGCCTGTGCTTTGACCATAGTATAGACAAATGTTGGACGGGATGTGGAAAGATTAGTTCTCACCTACACAATTTTTTAGGAATGTAATCTCATGGATATTGTGTATCAATTAAAACAATATGACTGCTAAACCTAAATGTGTTAAATTCCCAGAGATTATTTTATTTCATATTTTTCTAAAAGATATGAATTATGCTTCTAAAAGTTTAATTCTATGTATTTTATCAGCAGCAAAATGGCTAGGTGAACTAAAATGGAAACAAAGAGAGCTGGAAACCAGGATGGAAAAAGTGGAGATAATTAGAAGAAACCGACAGAATGAAACATATTTTTCTAATTAATATAAAGACAACGTTAGACAAAATAATTTAAAGTGCTGCCTATGGAATAACTATACACATTGCTAAGAGATTTATTAGAAAGTAATTTGTTTGGGAAAAAAACCTACTCACAAAATACTTTTTACTCTGAAACCCAGTCATGATAGCAAAAAACAGAGTCCTCTGGTAATTTTCTCATTATTAGAGTTTATTTAGACAAAAATGTGGATCAGTGGCAAAACATCCAAAATGGCTGCTACTGACCTGCTGAACTGACAGAAACACAAACAAATACACCTTTTATAATTGTTCACATAAAGACAATGGGACATTCCATCTCCAACCCCCAGAAACATGGTTTAACCCACCAACAACCAATGAAAAACTATTTACACTATGATATCCAATAAGCCATAACACATGTGATCAGTACTTATCAAACATGTCCTTGGCACATCACGCTAGATGCGCAGAAAATACTTATTTCCTATCTTCTGCGCAAAGGGCAAGACCTTATTGATGACTAAAAAACATATTTTGTTTATACTAAAACGTTGTTATTGTCTCTATCTGAAAGTCATGGGTCATGCAGACTTAACTGTTTCATAACTTATGTCTTACAAAATGGAAAATACTGGTTCACATCTTAGCCAAATATCACACTTACTGAAAAAAATGCTAATTGTTATATATGTACACAAAACATTTAAGAATATTTGTATTATTTCCACAACACACATTTCTTTGTCTTTGATTATAGTCTGTTTGGATTATGGATTGATGTAAAAATTATTAGACATACACTATAGATTAAAATAAGTAAATGTATTGTATTTTAAAAAAAACTATAAAAAAATTGTAAATCTCATGCTTATTTTTCTGATTTAATTACCTTGCACAACTTAGTGTCATCAGAAAAAATGGAGACAGTACTTTCCAGTCCAAATTTTAAGTCATTAATAAATATGTTAAACAGAAGAGCACTTAATAATGAACCCCACATACCAAATTTGTCCAATCTATATTCCATTTACAACAATCTTTTGATTCCTGTGTTTTAGCCTGTTCTTAATCCATGTGCAGATATTTACAGCAATTCCTGTATCTCTTAGTTTCTGCAATAGCCTTCCATGTGGTACTGTATCTAAAGCCTTTGCAAAATACCCCCACAAAAAATACATCTACCGAGTTGCCTTGATCCAAGTTCCTACTTACCTCCTCATAGAAACTAAATAGAAATTGTAAGACATTAAGTATCCCTCATAAATCCACGTTGACTCCTACTTATTATCTTGCTACTTCTTATGTCATTCTTGAAATCATTTGTAAGCCACATGGGATGTGATTAACTTCTTTTACTTTAACTTTTATTTTCTTGATATATGCTAACTTGTATGTATATTTAGTAAGGTTTTAAATGTTGTCCATTTATTGTTGGTATTTGTACCTCTCAGTTCTTTGTCCCAGTATACGGGCCTATTTCAATTGGTCAAATCGCAATTACTTGAACCCGTAAAGCAGCCTGTAAATGTTACTGATATTCAATTAGATACATTTAACAAATTGCATTCCAATTGTGAGTTACAGGCTCAAAAGCACTCTAGGCTTGTCAAAAACGTAACTCTGTCCTATCTCCTCAATTGTTTTTTTAAGGCTGTAAATGTGACCAGTGCTAAAGACGCAAAATCGATATTCAATTGCAAATATTCAACAAGCCAGGCAATAACTTGTATATCTGCAGCAGGAAAAAAACACACTCTACTGTTCTTTAAATTACTGGCAAAGCAATGAAAAGAATTAGAATGAATTGCACAACAGCCTCAAGCTTGCAAATCTGCAATAAAAATAATTATTTGTAACTTTTATTTCCATCTTATATCAATCCAGGAAATCAAGGGGTTAATACATAACAGGCCATCCACATGGACTTAAACAGATGCATTAAAGTATTTCAAGATTGCTTGAGTGCAACCTGATCAGCAAACATTACTTATTTGCGTGTTTTTATGCTTAGCCTACAATTGCAGGTTAACTGTAACCTCCATGTTTTACTGGCGTCATGATGACCGTCTCATTTACTATCGGCTCTGTCTAATTGTAACTTGCTTGCTTAATTATTGCCAGATCACATGATCATGCCCCCTGAAATCCTACTTACGAGTTTATGTTTTGTGTGTGCAGGCTGTGAGCCTGTAATTACCAGTTCAAGATAATTTAATACATCTAAATGTTAAGAAAAAATGTAACCTGCAGCCAAAATGTCAGGTTACAGGTTATTATGGGCTTTCAATTGAATGACTCTCTATATGTTCTATTGCTGCCCTTAGACCTTTTTAAACATGGGCTTTTAAAATAAAGAGGTTTTGTTTGTCCCTTATAACTTTGTTTTTTTAACTCTACCTCAAATGACACTATTTGATGATCACTATTCCCCAATGTTAATTCAACATTTGATAATATATCAATATTATTTGTGATGACTAAATCTATGATACCCTCATTTTTAGTAGGTACTTGAATAACCTGGGCCACATAATGAGTGTACTCAGGAACCTTCCCCCCTTAGCTGAACTGCTGGTCTCACTGTGTGCTTATGTAGAGCTCTATTCAATTGGCAAATTGCATTTGAATGAGGCCCTTAGCTATCCAATTTTGCTAGACAAGTTTCTTGCATTAGCAAGCATACATTTCAGATTGCTATGATTCTGCAGTTTTGAAATACTTGCCACTGTATTTGAGTTACTTAGAAATACCTCCCTATTGACTATATTAACCCTCCCCTTCCTCTCTTCAAAGAGTAGTTAATTCATTCCTTATTCACATCTAGATTTTCTACCACATTACTTCTATCAGTCCCTCTTTCTACATACTAGTTTAAACACTCCCTTGTCCCTTTTACCATCCTCTCCCATAGCACACAAGTTTCCTCTCTTAATTAAGGTGCAATCCATCACTGCTGTAGAGTTGGTACCTAAGTGAGAAGTCAGTGCAGTGCTCTAATAATACCAAACTCTTCTTCCTGTACCACTTTTTTACCCACACCTGTGTGAGCTTTTTCTGTTTCCCTGGGCTAGAAAGTGGCATTGGTAGTATCTTGGAGGTTCTTGTTCTAAGTTTGTTTCCTAGTTCTATAAAATAATCTTCCATCTTCCACTTACTTTGTTATTGGTACCAATATGTACTCAAACTTCTGGTTCATTTTCAGCCCCTCTCAATTTATCTACCTGATCCACAACATGCCAAACACGAGCACCCAGGAGACTGCAAACTGTTTGATTGCTGTGATCTGGGTGACAAATCACCCTGTCTACCTTCCTAATAATAAGAGACCACTACCATCAAAACCTGTCTGTTGCTCTGCCAAATCTGCCCTCCCTCTTCTCCAGTAGAACTATTCTCCCGACTGTTGGAGGTGACAGCTCTATCTGGCATTGTCATTCGTGAATGGACATCCCAAACAGTTTCACTAACTCTGGCAAATCTGTACTTTTCAACTTAGAACTGATTTACCTCCTCCTCCTGTTCCCTCTGCTGCTGCCTTGTAACTGTAACCCAGGCGCAGTGGGCCATGAGTGGTTGCAGGAGTCACAAGGGCCACAGGGGATCTGCGGGAAACCCTTGGGACCACAGGAGAGCCACAGGGGCAACAATAGCCACGGAGTACATGCAGGGGCAAGGGGAGCCACATGGGGCCTGCATGGGCCACATGGGGCCTGCAGGGCCACAGGGGACCTGCGAGGACCACTAAGGATCTACGGGGCCATAGGGGCCACTAAGGACCCACAGGGGAACTGTGGGTGCCCATGGGGGTCACAGGGGAGGCCACAGGGGCCATAAGTGGAACTGCTGGGGCAACTAAGGGCCTGCTGGGAGGTGTAGGGGCCCACTAAGGACTTGCAATGGCCTTAGGGGACTTGTTGGGGCCACAGGGGACCCATGGAGGAGACAGGGGAACTACGGGGGCTGCAGGGGCCACAAGAGACCCACAGGGGCCACTGGAGACCCGCGAGAGGTCCGCAGGGCACAGGGGGCCCCTCAGAGACCAGGGCCTTGGTTTTTGCACAGGCTGCACCGGCTGTAGCTCCGCCTGTCATATATATTATATAGTATATATAGTAACTCACAAAAGTGAGTACACCCCTCACATTTTTGTAAATACAGTTGCAAGCAAAAGTATGTGAACCCTTTGGAATGATATGGATTTCTGCACAAATTGGTCATAAAATGTGATCTGATAAATGTTAGCATGTTGTTATTGAACACACCATGTAAACATTCACAGTGAAGGTGGAAAAAGTATGTGAACCCCTAGACTAATGATATCTCCAAAAGCTAATTGGAGTGAGGTGTCAACCAACTGGAGTCCAATCAATGAGATGAGATTGGAGGTGTTGGTTACAGCTGCCCTGTCCTATAAAAAACACACACCAGTTCTGGGTTTGCTTTTCACTAGAAGCATTGCCTGATGTGAATGATGCCTTACACAAAAGAGCTCTCAGAAGACCTACGATTAAGAATTGTTGACTTGCATAAAGCTGGAAAGGGTTATAAAAGTATCTCTAAAAGTCTTGCTGTTCATCAGTCCACGGTAAGACAAATTGTCTATAAATGGAGAAAGTTCATCACTGCTGCTACTCTCCCTAGGAGTGGCCGTCCTGTAAAGATGACTGCAAGAGCACAGCGCATACTGCTCAATGAGGTGAAGAAGAATCCTAGAGTGTCAGCCAAAGACTTACAAAAATCTCTGGCATATGCTAACATCCCTGTTAGTGAATCTACGATATGTAAAACACTAAACAAGAATGGATTTCATGGGAGGATACCACAGAGGAAGCCACTGCTATCCAAGCAAAACATTGCTGCACGTTTACAGTTTGCACAAGAGCACCCGGATGTTCCACAGCAGTACTGGCAAAATATTCTGTGGACAGATGAAACTAAAGTTGAGTTGTTTGGAAGAAACACACAACACTATGTGTGGAGAAAAAGAGGCACAGCACACCAACATCAAAACCTCATCCCAACTGTGAAGTACGGTGGTGGGGGCATCATGGTTTGTGGCTGCTTTGCTGCGTCAGGGCCTGGATGGATTGCTATTGTTTTGGATGGATAAAAATAATCCCATTATGTAATATCTGTTCCTGTCCAAATCATCCGTCTGTTGGCCATGTGTGCACACAGAGACAAGAATTTACACAGACCCAAAAGTTCTGGTATAAAACATCTTGTATTCTTCCCAACGAACAAACCAACGAACGAACCCCCCCAAATACAACATAGCAACTTATATAATATAAGTTGATCAGATATAAGAATCATACGACGCATTGTTAGACAGTGAGTGAGTTATTGATTGGTTGACAAGGTAGGAAGGGTCCTTCCATATTTGGTCTCGGATGTTGATGTCATTATGGTCAGTTTATGTGAAGCTTCTGATTGGCTCTGGAAGGTGGCGGGGCTCATATCCTTATTTGGTCACGGATATGAATGTCATCTGGGAGCTCCCGGATATGATTCAGTAGCCATCTTATGGCTCCCAGGATACAGTTCAATAGCCATCTTAGGACTCTCAGGAAATAAAGAATAAAAGCAATTAGTGCCTTATCTTATGATATATTGTAAGGAAAGGAATGCAGCATGGACATAATATACATTTTCATGAATTTCGTCCACAACAGTCCCCCCTAAAATGCTATATTATGATACATACTACATTTATATTCTATTCTTGTAGATATGACAGGTTAGATGTATTATATCTTCCTCTTCTAGAGAGTACTACATAAAATGTCTGAGTAAAGATATAGGTTTCTTCTTAGTAAAACGTATTATTAAGGTATAAAGTCATATAAACAGCATATAAATAGTAACAGTCCCCCCTAGAGACTATGTGTACAACTGTCCCTGTGGGTGAGGTGTATGAATGTAAGAAAGCCCTAGCACATCTGCACCAATGAACGCCCGTTCTTCTTTGTACGTTAGAGTTGCCATGGCTTGTCCATGACCCCTCTTGCCACTGTCATAGGCGAGTCAGATGCTATCCCTGACCCCTTGTTTCAGGAACATGAGGGGTTTATGTAAAACTTTCATTTCTAGACATAATAGACCGTAACATCTTATGTGACTCCTTACAGTCATCTTCATAAATTTCTTGGTGCACAAAGGTTGGTGTGACTCCAGTAACTGACTTCTTTAAATATGTTCGGACACAGGGGATAATACAACAGGTAACAAATGCAAGAATTATCAGTATTGAAAGAAAGACAATTCCAACCTGTGACAATACCTTTTGCCAGTTATTCATCCACCCAAACCATTTATCCCAATAGTCTGTGGTTCCAGAACTCTCCTTCAATTCTTGTGCCAAGTTGTTTATTTCTTTAATGGCTAAAGTAATCTTACCGTTTGGACCCATATTATCAGGTATGTATGTGCAGCAGTTGGCAGCGTCGGGGAGCATTTTACACCCCGCTTTTTAGCAAGGATCATGTCTAGTGCCATTCTATTCTGGAAGGCCATGTGTGATGTGGCCTTCAATTGTTTTTCAACTCCTTGCAGAGCATGTCTTGTGTAATCCACAAACCTTTGCTGTTTCTAATTTATATAATTGAGTCAGGCAACATTTTTATTTACACCAATCATTGGTATCAGTGATTCAAATCCTGCTGCTATCTGGTTTCGGGCCTTAAACTCATCAGGCACCCCCCTTGGGACTCTAATAGAGTCCATGTACACATGGGGGTCAAAGCTACCTTGTGGGGAAGACACCTTTCTTTTGTGTCTAGATGTTGTCAGTAGGGTGTGTGGTGAGGTATCAGTTTGTATGGGCACTATGTGCACTGGCATTATGACCTTTATCAGGGTACACTTACCATACCAGATACCCTCTAGTCTTGATCTGAGCTTCATGTCCCCACATATCCAATATATGTCTCCCAATGTTTGTGTCTGCTCTGTAAACTGTGAAGCCAATACAATATATAATACAGAACCCTTGCTTAAACCTCTTTAGGTTTCTTCATTGAGGTGTACTCCTTGTATAGGATGTGTAATTACCTGGGTATATGGTTATACCTTCACCTGGATGTAGATTGTCAGTTATAATGGGATACCTGTTTTCCCATTGTTCACAATTTAGATCTTTTAGTCTGGGTAGTTTTATAAAGACATAAGAAACACTTTTCTTCCTTCATAGTTACCATAAGTGGAACAGTGCCTAGGTGAGGTCTGGCACTTACACAAACATAACAATTAGTCTTATTATGTGACTCTACGTTATATTTCATCCATTCCAGCCATAAGTTGAGGTCTGTGAACCCAGTCTCATTTGCTAGGGTTCCTTCGTACGTAGGTTCACTGATATTAGTCGTTTGGGGTAATGCCTGAGTGTGTTGTACTTGCATCAGTCCTTCTGATATGAGTGGTGCATTTAGATCTCTGAGCATAAATTTACCAATCCGTCCTTTTGCTTCTCCTCTAACCCAGCCACCCATTAGGTATGTACCTGCGTCTGTGGGTCTGGGCCACCCATAGGTATGTACCTGCGTCTGTGGGTCTGGGCCACCCATAGGTATGTACCTTCGTCTGTGGGTCTGGGCCACCCATTAGGTATGTACCTTCGTCTGTGGGTCTGGGCTACCCATTAGGTATGTACCTGCGTCTGTGGGTCTAGGGTTCTTGATAGTCAGAGTAAGTTGCATGTTAGCTCCAGTCTTGCCATTTGGCGAGCATTTGCCTGGCTTTATTAGAGTCATACGTTCAAGTAAAGGGCTTCCACTCAAATCTGTTCTATCTAAGGCACTCTGTGGTCTGTAGCCCCAAGCTATCCCAGTATTCCATCCTACAGCTTCCCAATGACTACAATCTTTTCCCCAAGTCTGGTCTGTAACACATATGTATATAGATGTGCTGGGAGTGTCTTTGTTCAAGTTACATTGTTGAGTCACGCTTAGCTGTTGGCAACATACAACATGACAATAATCAAAGGACAATGTGATCATATGTGCTTTAGATGGATTGTACCAAAATGTAATACCATCTTTCTTTTCACTAATGAATGCAGAAGGTTCTACTTTAGTTAAGAACAGACAGGAAAGGATATGTGTTATGATCATCATAATGTTGGCTGCTATGGGTCTGGTGCTGAAACTTTATTTTTGCAATGAGATGCGTGGATCCAAGTAGGCCGTCCTTCAAGTTTAACTGATGGTGTAGCAATTAGAAGAACTTGAAAGGGACCATCATATCTGGATTCCAGAGGATTCTTTCTCACAAATCTCTTGACCAGGACCCAATCTCCAGGAAGTAGTTGATGAGTACCAGTGTCTACTTCCGGATCTGGAATAGAAGAAAACACTTGTGCGTGTATTTTAGTCAGTGCTTGAGATAAAACAATCACATAATCAACAAATACATCAGATTTAAAATTCAATTGCTGAGGATAATAACACCCTAATCTAGGAGCAGACCCAAATAGGATCTCGTGAGGGGACAGAGAAAACTTCCCTCCAGGGGTGTACCCCACACTTAACAGTACTATAGGGAGACTTTCTAGCCATGATCTACCAGTTTCTTGTGCTATTTCAGCTACTGGTTTTAACTTCACCATAACTGGTGAAACCCTAAGGTGTCCAACTTTGTTACAAATAAAACACTTTATTGTTCTTGTTGCTTCTGTCTCCTCCTGCTCAGAAGACACCATAATGTTTGTAGACTCCTTATTACCTTGTGAGAACTCAAGTCAAGTTTTGGCAACTAATAACAAAGTCTCTAATGGCAACACCTTGTACTCAGGACGAGATGTTAATAAATCTTTACTTTTAATAAAAATTAATATTACCAAGGAGTAGTGGATACAGGGCACTGACTCCAGCAGTAGTGGTATAGTAGGTGCTGTTTACCTTTAAGATGGGGTATAGGGGCGTGTCATAGTTCTAAAAGGGGGTTGGTCCTAAAGTTATAGTCCACTCCCATTTTTCTAAGTTGGGAGCCATGATGGGGCGGTGGCTGTGTGTTAAAGTTTCATGTTTTTTTTTTTTTTGTTTTTTTTGTTTTTGTGCAAACTGTTACATGCAATGTATTCAAACAAAATAATATCCCATTACATTGTAGGTTTTATGGAGATTATTTCTTGGTTCAATAATCCGAAAACCCAACATACCTGTCTAAGATGTGTTCATTGACACCTCTGATGATTGTTACGTTGTTGTGTTTGTTACACAACCAATTCTCAGTCTGCATCATATATATACTGTACGTTTAAAATCCTAAGGTACTGTTTCCTTTGAGATATCTATTTGATGTGCGGTCTCAAAGTGTAACTCCGTGTATATATCTTGAACTATTTTCTTTTTTTTTTTTTTTTTTTTTAAATCTCCTCCCAGGACACACCTATTTTCACACAAACATTATTTCTTGTAAGCAAAATCTAACAACATCATGAAAACATGAACAGAAACATGACATTCACTTACTGTACAAAATTCATACGACCTTAAGTATTTGCATAGAAAGAATAACTAAACATGAAAACATGAACAGAAACATGACATTCACTTACTGTACAAAATTCATACGACCTTAAGTATTTGCATAGAAAGAATAACTAAGCATGAAAACATGAACAGAAACATGACATTCACTTACTGTACAAAATTCATACGACCTTAAGAGAATTAACGAGATGGGAGGAGGGAGTAAATTATTTTCACAGACTGTTCTTCTTTGACCTTGAATTTCACACACACAGCTACACAGAAATCAGCTTGCAGCTTTTACAGGGAGAGAAATTATAAACTACATTTCTCATTAAAACATGCATCACAACCAGCAATTACAGATCACAGTGATATTTATCAATTTCTGCAGAACATTTCTGACTCTTAAAACATTGCAGTTCAAAATCTCACACCGTCGTGTGTTAAAATTGACGCCTTCAGAGAATTATCATGTTATCCGGACACAATAAATCCGTCCCTGAAGTCTGCATCCCACATATATGCTTTTACACCTTAAGTGTGTGTGATAGATATCTCCCGGGTTCATCACGTTACCAAGGCACGAACATAATGAACCCAAAGAGATACTCGGCTATCCACCATGCATAGACCCTCCAAAAGAAAGGTATGCATATGTACGTCTGTACGTACGGCTATTTCAGGGCTATAGTGTTATTCGGACACTACCAATCCGTCCCTGAAACCTGCGGCAAACACAAACATGTATGTCTTTGAATACAATATCTAAGAAATCTCACTCGACCCACACTCTCAACAATCATACACAGGCAACAGATATTATTCAGTACAGATATTTTTTTCAAGGTAGACCCTGGGCAAGCAATTTATCTGTACTTTTAGTGCCTTCAGTAGCAGCCCAAGACAAAGTGGCAGGTCTATAGCAGCACTATTCATATATATGCAAGTTTTTTTTTAAAAACATTAAACCTTACCATATATCTGAGTTGAGTTGATCAGGCTCCTTTATGCCACGACAGATCGTCCCAAAGTCTTCCTTGTCTGCTATCTGTTGGTCACAACCCAGGGCCCCACGTTGGAGCGCCAATTGTTTTGGATGGATAAAAATAATCCCATTATGTAATATCTGTTCCTGTCCAAATCATCCGTCTGTTGGCCATGTGTGCACACAGAGACAAGAATTTACACAGACCCAAAAGTTCTGGTATAAAACATCTTGTATTCTTCCCAACGAACAAACCAACGAACGAACCCCCCCAAATACAACATAGCAACTTATATAATATAAGTTGATCAGATATAAGAATCATACGACGCATTGTTAGACAGTGAGTGAGTTATTGATTGGTTGACAAGGTAGGAAGGGTCCTTCCATATTTGGTCTCGGATGTTGATGTCATTATGGTCAGTTTATGTGAAGCTTCTGATTGGCTCTGGAAGGTGGCGGGGCTCATATCCTTATTTGGTCACGGATATGAATGTCATCTGGGAGCTCCCGGATATGATTCAGTAGCCATCTTATGGCTCCCAGGATACAGTTCAATAGCCATCTTAGGACTCTCAGGAAATAAAGAATAAAAGCAATTAGTGCCTTATCTTATGATATATTGTAAGGAAAGGAATGCAGCATGGACATAATATACATTTTCATGAATTTCGTCCACAACACTATCATCAAAGGAAAAATAAATTCCCAAGTTTCTGAAGACATTTTGCAGGAGAACTTAAGGCCATCTGTCCACCAGATGAAGCTCAACAGAAGATGGGTGTTACAACAGGACAACGACCCAAAGCATAGAAGTAAATCAACAACAGAATGGGTTAAACAGAAGAAAATACGCCTTCTGAAGTGGCCCAGTCAGAGTCCTGACCTCAACCCGATTGAGATGTTGTGGCATGACCTCAAGAAAGCGATTCACACCAGACATCCCAAGAATATTGCTGAACTGAAACAGTTCTGTAATGAGAAATGGTCAAGAATTACTCCTGACCGTTGTGCACATCTGATCTACAACTACAGGGAAAGTTTGGTTGTAGTTATTGCTGCCAAAGGAGGTTCAACCAGTTATTAAATCCAAGGGTTCACATACTTTTTCCACCTGCACTGTGAATGTTTACATGGTGTGTTGAATAAAAACATGGCAACATGTAATACTTTGTGTGTTATTTGTTTAAGCAGACTGTGATTGTCTATTGTTGTGACTTAGATGAAGATCAGATCACATTTTTGACCAATTTGTGTAGAAATCCATGTCATTCCAAAGGGTTCACATACTTTTGCTTGCAACTGTTTGTTATTATCACAACCTAGTTCAAACTTACCCCACCAGAATCGTGTAGTTCCTGTTCTTTGTGGCACAAAAGATGGCTTCTGAAGAGGGCAAGGCCCAAAGGTACAGGCAGAGAATACTGGATATATGTTACTAGTGGACTAAGACAAGACCACTCCTCAAGTCAGGATACAAAACACAGAAATAGTCTCACACTGTGGATATGTGAAAACTATAACTGAACCTTTATCCAATTATCAAAACAACATATTTATACTCTCCCATACAACACCCTTATCCAGTGATGGATTGTTGTTGTTTAGTCGTTCAGTCGCGTCCGACTCTCAGTGACTCTATGGACCACAGCATGCCAGGTGCAACTCTCAGTCACTACCCCTCTGAGCTCCATCAAGTTCATGTTCATTGCTTCAGTGAGCTCATCTATCCATCTCCGCCTCTTTTGTCCCCTTCTTCTTGTGCCTTCAATCTTTCCCAGCATCAGAGTCTTTTCTAGGGAATCCTAGATATGGCCAAAATATTTGAGCTTCAGCCTCATGATCTTACCTTTTTTTTTTTTTTTTGATAAGTTTATTTTTTTCCAAAAAGGTCAATACAAAAACAAAAATGTATAATTGTACATTCTTATCAAATCTGTTACATCAACAAAACATTATTAATAAAAATAACAAATAAAAATCATTCATCCTCTTTCGCAACTCATTCAGCCCTGGAAGATTTGGACTTTTACTTGGATGTTCCTTGTTTTGAATCCCACACTTTCCATTTTAATGGATCTACCTTAATTATACCTCTTTGTGCATAATTTGCTTCTAATTATCGGGTGTATTTTATTTTCCAGATGAGGTCAGCAAAGAGGGGAGGGGATTTATCCTTCCAATTCCTGATTATTAAATTCTTTGCTATTGCAAAAATCATGATGGCCACTGCCTTTCCCTCCATGTTTACCTCCTCCGGAATAATATGTAACACACTACATTCTCCCCTGAAAGGGAGTTGGGTCCCAACCATCTTGCCCAATAGATCATAACAACTTTCCCAAAAAGATTTTAGTTTGGGACAGTCCCATAAAATATGTAATAAATGGGCAGAGCTACCACACTCTCTCCAGCACATTTTATCTGTTTGAGAGTGAGAGATTTGTGCAGTTTTCATAGGAGTGATATACCAATTATTAATTACTTTGAAGAATGTTTCTCTATATGCTGTTTGTTTAATAAATCTATCTGTCAATTTAAACGCTGTGTCCCAGTCTGTTTCCTTTATTTCTATATTTAAAGTCAATTCCCACTGTTTCATACCATTGGTTTTAGAATGTTCTCCAATAGATCTTATAATATTAAAACATTTGGATATCAATTGTTTTTTCTCTGATTTAAGGAGAATTTTTTCCATGGGATTTAAATCTTTGGTACTTTGTATGTGTACATTAGTTGTACCGCAGGTGGCTCTATGAGCTTCATATGCTAGCCATCCTTCTCCTGTGATTTTAAACTTTTTCTTAATTTGATCAAAAGGGGCAATATGCCCATTGATCACAGTATCCCCTAAGGGTAATAATCCTTTACTCTTCCAATACTTCATAGTGCTAATCATATTTACATGTACAAGCGATTTCACCGGGGTAATAAGACTTCCCCTAGGAATTAGTCTGTATTTCCTATTAATCTGTCTCCAATTTTTTAAAATTTCTTTCATTACAGATGATTCTACAGCTAGATCCTTATAAGAGGGTTTTTCCCCAAACACCATAGCTGATAAGTGGTAATTTGGGTTTAAAGCTTTTTCTATTTCTATCCATGGTAATTTGTAATCTGTTTCTAGCCATTTCAAAGCATGTGCTACACAATTTGCTTCCTGATATGGCTGCAATAGAGGGTATGAAATTCCTCCCTTTAAAAAGTTCTTTCCCATTGTGGTTTTTTTTAACCTTATATATCTAGAGTGGTGTATAAATACATCAATTGCACGTTGTAGTTTCTTCAACCAACCTTTAGGAATCTTAAAGGGGATACACATTAGGATATAATTCAGTCTGGGAAGTAACATCATTTTGACTACCGCTATTTTCCCAGAAAAGGAAAATCTATCTTTTCGCCAGTTCTCTATGATGTTTTGAAATTTAAAATATAGGTCTTTATAATCTCTATCAACCATTTTCTGTATATTTCCCCAAAAAATAATTCCTAGGTGTTTGTATGACTTTGAATTCCAATCAAACAAGTAATTAGACTTCAATCGAGAAAGCACACTCGTGGGGACATTAAAAAGGAGAGTTTCTGATTTCCCATAATTCAGCTTATAGTATGACACTTTGCTGTATTTATCTATTAAGTTTGCAATATGACAAAGAGATTCTTCCGGGTGAGTCAATGACAGGACAACATCGTCTGCATATAGACTGATTTTATGTTCCCTCTCCCCCATCTTAATCCCATGAATTTGTGGGGATGATCTAATCGCTTCTGCCAATGGTTCTATCATTAGCGCGAATAAGGTGGGGGAGAGAGGACAACCCTGTCTAGTACCATTTGTAATTCCAAAAGGGCCTGCTCTATAGCCCAAACCCGTTACTTCTGCTGTAGGGGATCTATACAGGGCCCCTATTGCCTTGGCCCCAAATTCATCAAAACCAAATTTAGACAGCACTAGTCTCATATACTCCCACCCTACTCTATCAAACGCTTTCTCCGCGTCTAAGGACAAGAATAGGGTGGGAGCTCCTTTTAATCTTGCAATTTCGACCAAATTCATTAATTTTCTAATGTTCTCTGTTCCTTGTCTGCCAGTCACAAATCCCATTTGATCTATTGCAATTATTTTTCCTATAATTTTTTGAATTCTAAGGGCTAGAATCTTCGCGTATAGTTTCGTGTCTGCATTTAAAAGTGAAATAGGTCTGTAGTTAGCGCAGGATTGTGCGTCCAAGTTTGTCTTCGGATCATTATCAATGCTACTTTTGTCATCTCATTTGCCATAATTCCAGTGGTTTTAATTTCGTTAAACACTTCTGTGAGCTGGGGACTCAATATTTGCGAAAATGTTTTGTAGAACAGGTTAGTATATCCGTCTGGCCATGGTGTGGTGTAGGGTTTAAGTTGTTTAATCACTTGGAGAACTTCCTGATTTGTAATTGGTTTATTAAGTTCTACTTGGTCATCTAGAGTTAGTTTGGGAAGTTGGATCTCATCCAAAAATCCTTGTATTTCTTCTACCAATGGTTTACGGACAAAGGCAGCTTTTTCCAAATTATATAGTTCTTGATAGTAGCTAGAAAACGCTTGGCCAATTCCCTGCGGGGAAGAAATGTAACTTCCTTTTTCTCTGATCACAGTTATTCTTTTCTTTTTTCTTTTTTGCTTGTGTGGCTAATAGTTTGCTATTTCTATTATTCTGGTGGTGATAAATCTGTTGATAGCGCCAGATTTCTCTGTCTGACCTTATCTGGTAGATCTTGTTTATACTATTCCGAATTGTTTTAATCTCTGCCATTGTTTGCGGTTGTGGATCTAAAATAAATTTAGACTCCAGCTTATTTAAATCTATATATAATTTTTTTTAAAGGAGCTCCTCTCTGACTAATTAATTGGGATTTAAGTTTAATGATCAAACCTCTTGTGAAAGCTTTTTGTGTATTCCAAGTCGTGCAATAAGAAGAAACCGTGTGTCTATTAATTTAATAAAATCTGGCTATTTCTTTATTTAAATATTCTTGATTTTTCCCATTTTTTATTATAGTCTCATCTAGTCTCCATTGTGGTCTATCCAACTTTACTTTGTTAATTTCTACTACTACTGTGATATAAGCATGATCGGAGATGACAATATTGCCTATTTCCGTGTGCGTGATCTTATTAATTATTTGAGCGTTTACTAGTGTTAAATCAATTCGTGAATATAGTTTGTGTGGATTTGAGTAGAAAGAAAACTCCTTTTGATTTGGGTGTTGAACTTGCCAGGCATCAAATAAATTATTTTTAATAATCCATTCAGAAAATGTCTGCGCATCTTTGCTCACTTTTATTAAGTTTTTCTCCACCGTTTTTTTTGACCTGTCTAAATTGATGTTTGAAATCATATTAAAATCACCGGCCATCACCAGTGGACCCTGAGCAAACTTCCTGATTAATTTTGCTATTTGCTTTAGAAATTTCCCTTGCTTTTCATTCGGGGCATAAATGTTTATTAATGTAATTTTCTGTTTATTAATCTGTCCATTCCACAAAATATATCGTCCATCTGGGTCTATAATTGAAATTGTTTCTACTGTTTCTAAATTATTGGAAAAAAAAACTGAGACTCCTCTCTTTTTCTTTTCCCCAGTTGAGTGATGCCGCAAGTCAAAGTCACTTGCCGCAAAATTCGGTATTTTAGTTTTCCCCCAGTGTGTCTCTTGAAGAAATATCAAGTCTGCTTTCTCTTTTCTACAATATCTGAGAACCGTTTTCCCTTTACTGGGAGCATTTAAACCCTTTACATTCCAGCTAAATATTTTTAACGACATTAGATATGGAGAGTTCTTTAGTCATTCCGTGTTTTGTTACATCCATAGCTGGATTGACTGTTCTTAATGAACTTTTGTAACCTAAATGTACCAGATCTTCCAAACTTCCATTCATACAAACATTCATACAATTCGAACAGAGGAGGCTGTTATCCAGCCTTTCCAACCATCTGTTCAGCAGGGGTTCAGCCGTTGTACCGAAATGGATAGCGGATTATTTTGAAGATAGCGATAACTTAACTGCGGTTCCGTTCTAATATATACGATTATTTCTCTACCTCTCTTTTCTAAGTATTATTATTATTATCACATATCCTGTCTATGCTAACTGTACCTTACCTAAACTGTAGTTTATCTTATATTCCTATAAATTACTAGGTGTTATTTAAATACCATTCAGTACCTTGTCTGCCCTCTCCCCAAGTAATAATCAGAAGTACTTTAAACGTTACTACGTCCGCACTCATCCAGCTTTTTTAACTCCTTATAACATATCTTGCAATAAGCTTTCCTGATTTCTCCCTGTGTTGGATACTTCTATAAATTTTTATAAGGTTCATCCACCAGTTCTGATCCCAGGGAATTCTTAACACAATTACCAGTTAGGCTCCTTTTATTGGCCTAACCTAGTTTTCTAATAGGTTAAGTCCTGCTTTCTCACATCTTGAGGTTGAATCACTAATGTCCATAGGGTTTGTGTGTTGCTTTTCCTGGATTCATCTCACCAGGCTTGGTTGGGCTTGCCTTTAGTTCTTTTCTAGGCCGTGCAGTTAGTTACTCTGTGGCCCTCTACTTTTTCCTATGGAATTTATTTGATAAAATATCTTTCTGAGCTATAAGCCCAGCTCCTGTTCCCTGAACAGGTGGTGTACAATAGTGAGGTGTATTCCTTTAATAAACAGAGTTTTTCTCTCTTATATTCTCTGTCATGCAGTACACTCTTATATCTAAGTGCTGTTAGCCTCAGGGTTTTGCTTTTTATATTTAGTATACTTGTTTTGCTAAGACTATGCTTGTGGAAGCTACACAGTTCATTATAGAAGATTGCAGTCTACATGGATATTACAACAGTCTCTATATCATTCTTATAATGAAGGTAAGGATGGGTAAGTTTTCCCTTATTCCTTACCTTCCTGCACTGTTGCGTCGCTGGGTCTCTCCAGTATCCTGCTGCTGGTGTCCTTAATCTGTCCTTTAAGGCGCCTCTCCACCCGTGGCTTAGCACACAAGCCCTCTCCTGTTGGAAAATGCTCCTTGTGACGTTGGCGATCTCTGTTCGTCCGACGGGGCTGAGCAACGCCCCCTTGGCTTGTTATCGCGGGTTTAGCTTATTATCCCCACAGTTGGCGAACCACTTCCACCGGTTGTGCAGTTAGTTCCGTCCTTGCAGGGGTATCTCCATGTGTGTCTGCACTCTCCCTGGGCTAACAGCTCCGTCTGGTTTACTGCTCTCTCAGCATGACCGCACCGCCATCTCCTTCCGCTCCTCGCCGGTTTCGCGGCTAACCTTCCATTTCCGGTCACTCCCCCGACATCTCATGATCTTACCTTTTAGTAAACAGTTTGTCTTGAAGTATTGATTTATTGGATCTTCTTGCAGTCCAAGGGACTCTAAGCAGTCTCCTCCGACACCACAATTCAAAGGGGTCAATTCGACGGCGCTCAGATTTCTTTATGGTCCAGCTCTCACATCCGTATATTACTACTGGGAATACCATAGTTCGAACTATGCTGACCTTTGTTGATAGTTTAATATCTTTACTTTTTACTAGCTTGTCCAGGCTTGCCATAGCTTTCCTCCCCAGAAGCAAATGTCTTTTAATTTCATGACTACAGTCACCATCTGCAGAGATCTTGGATCTGGTACTCCCATCTCTTTAAGGACATGCCACATTGTGTTGTGATCCACACAGTCAAAGGCTTTAGAATAGTTTATGAAGCAGAAGTAAATGTTTTTTGGAACTTTCTCTATTATACAGCAGACATTGGCAATATGATCTCTTGTACCTCTTCCTCTGCGGGACCCGGCTTGCACATCTGGTAGTTCCTGCTCCATATATTGTTGGAGTCAAGTTTGTAGAATCTTAAGCATTACCTTGCTGGCATGTGACATGAGTGCAATTGGTCGATAATTGGAGTACTCTGGCACTGCCTTTTTGGGGGATTGGGATGTAGACTGACCTTTTCCAGCCTTCTGGCCATTGTTGAGTTTTCCAATTGTGTTGGCATAAGGCAAGTAACACTTTCACAACATCATCCTGTAGAATTTTGAATAGTTTGATTGGGATTCCATCACTTCCTGCATCCTTATTATCAGCAAGACATTCTAGGGACAAATTATTGAGGTCATCACTACTATTAAGATCCTTCCTGTATAGATCTTCGGTGTATTCCTGCCACCTCTTCTTTATCTGATCTTTTTCTGTTAAGTCCCTACCATTTTTGTCTTTTATCACTCCCAGTTTTGCATGAAAGGTGCCTTTTAGGTTCCCAATTTTCTTGAAGAGATCTCTTGATTTAACCATTCAGTTATCTTGATCAATCTCTCTACGTCGCTCATTGTAGAATGTCTCCTTGTCTCTTCTTGCTATTATCTGGAATTCTGCATTCAGTTGGACAAATCTTTTCTTATCTCCACTACCTTTCGCTTTCCTTCTTTCCTGGGCTACTTTTAAAGCCTCATCAGACAGCCAGTCTGACTTCCTACTTTTCTTTGTTTTTTGTTGCTGTTTCCTGGAATATATTGCAAACTTCTGTGAGAGATGTGAAAAATACTATAGAAGTATTCAGACTACAAATTGGGTATTGTAGGATAAAGAACCACAGTGGTAGTGTTTAATCCAAACAGTTCTTTATTATCTCCGCCATAATGGTATATAAATACCAAACAAAATAAGGAACTCTTGTTCTACAAAATCAGGCTTTACAAAATTTAAAAGAATTCAATAATTCAATGGATTATTAGGCATCCAGTAGATATCAATATGGAGCAGTTTGTCTCTCGCAAGAAAGCTTTGACCAAAGAAAGCTTTTGACTCCCATTTGCAATCAGAGTAGAACTAAATTCAGTGTTTGGTTGCTGCTACTTTCATGTGCAGTTTTTAGGCGATGATGCCCCTGATGATTGGGATGTGATAGTCCTTGTGCGTTGGATATTGATGATGTCACAGTTAAGCACCTAAACACTGCACATGAAAGGAGCAGCAAACAAACGCTGAATTTAGTTCTACTCCAATTGTAAAATAGTTAAGCGACTTAATAGCCCAAAATGAACAAAACAAAGATATGATAAAGAAGAGTTATTGGCAAAAGTAACGGATGAGTTATTTTATCCATGAGGTAATAAGATACTATAGCAACAATTATAGGGAATTATTCCAATATTTTAACGACATAGATTGTCTTTTCAACTCATCAATAGTCAATTTAAGTGTGAATATATCACAGTAGCACTAGCACTTTAAAATACACATTACAAATAGTAGTTTTATCCAAAGTGGAAGCACAATAGAGAAGGTAATGCATCAACATATACCTTAAATAAGTTATCACTATATAGCACATTCGCACTTGGCACTTTGTGAATTTGACTCATGAGAAAAAAGCAGTTGATCTTCTAGTAGTAGTCCAAAAGAGAAGAAAAGGACTCTAAGACAAAGTTTAAATGTATAATTTCTCATTTAGCATATGTATAAGGAATTTTAAGTAACCAGGAGTATTAACAATTGCTTGGAATCTGCTGAAAAAGGAGTGTTATTGGTAATAGTAATGGATGAGTTATTTCATCCATGAGGTAATAGATACTATAGCAATTAACATGAGAAATTGTTCCAATATATTTACAACATAGATTGTCTTTTCAACTTATTATCAGCAGTCAATTAATTTAATATATCATTAACAACTGAGCACTAGCACTTTATCATAATAAAGTCTAACAGGGTAATATATTGTTGGTATATAGTAGTGGATGCAAAAATACATCCATTAGGTTTTTTATTTTATTTATTATTTAAGTAGATGTATAGCACTTTGGCACTAGCACTTTGGAGTGTGAATTGACATATCACAGTAGCAGTAGCACGCTTGCCAGCCTCGCGAAGGAAGGTGAGCCATTGAGGCATTGAAGCCTTCCGAGCTCGGAGGACTCAGGCAATGAGCACTGAAGGCACTCATTGCCTGTGAGCCTTGCGAAGCGAGGCGAGCCATTGAGGCATTGAAGCACGCGGGACTTAGGCTGAAATGAGCGTCGAAGGTGCTTCTTCGAGACGAGCAGCTGAGGCACGCTGAAGTTAGGCTGCAAGCAGTTGAGAACCGTGGGACTTAGAAAAAAATATCTGACATCGGAATCTTGGGGGCAAAAAAATACGTAGTTAATGACCGAACCACGGAAATCGAAAAACATAAAAAACAAGAAAAATAATAAAAAATAACTTAAAACACACTCACACACAGCACAGGGGAAGAGCCAGGACACCTAGGAGTGAGGTTGCAAGTGAATTTGAGCCAAATTTACTGTGTTTCGTGACTCAAAAATCGGCTAAGCGACAAAAAAAATGGAGGGCGAAAAATGCAAAAAAGTCTGAAACTGGATGGAAATGAGGCTGAGCAAAGCCAGGCACGCAAGACTAAAAAGAAAATACACAACCGCAAAGACACAAACTCTTACACCAACAAAATCCGACCTCGGAAGAATACGAATTTAAAGGACGAACCGCGGAAAACAAAAAACAAACAAAAATAATACAAAATAAATTAAAACACACTCACACACAGCACAGGGGGAGAGCCAGGACGCCTGGGAGTGAGGTTGCAAGCGAATTTGAGCCAAATTTACCGTATTCCGTCACTTGAAAATTGGCTAAGCAAGAAACAAAATGGTGGACGAAAAACGCAAAATAGTCTGAAACTGGATGAAAACGAGGCCGAGCAAAGCCAGGCATGCAGGACTTAGAAAATACACGACGGCAAACACAGTAACACTTACACCAATAACGCCAGGCATGCCACACTTAGAAAATACACAACGCCGAAAACGCTGGACTTAGAAAATAAACAACACCAATAACAGTACAACGCCAGGCACTCAGGACTTTGAAAATATAACCAAAGCCACGCAAACATTCAGCAGACATATAGAGGAGAAACACACAGGGAAGGGACAGAGGGGAAATGCTGGAAAGAGACACATGTCATTCCAAAGCACAAAAGTTGCAAGTTAATGAACCCTGCAATGAGTGGCCTGTACAGTAGGCGGGAGGAAATGTTTGCGATGACCGCCGAAGGTGCTCAGTGAACCAAAAGCCTCACATTGTGTGGCAAACAGCATTGCCTGGATTACACTTTTATGCCCGTCATTTTTTGACGGGCAATCCGCTAGTAAATATATACATTTTAAGTAGTAGTTGTTTTGAAAGCGGAAGCACAGTAGAGAAGGTAATGCATCAACATATATCTTAAATATGTTATCACTATAAAGCACATAAGCACTTGGTATTTTGTGACTTTGACTCATTTGAGAAAAGTAGTTGATCTACTAGCAGTGGTCCAAAAGAGAAAAAAAGGACTTAAAGGAAAAGTTTAAAATCATTTCTCATTTTGCCTGTGTATTTTGTGTATAAGGTATTTTAAGCAACCAGGAGCTATAACAATTCAATAATATAATAATTATAAATTGGGCTAAATAGTAGTTTCAATAGTATATATTACAAACAGGAATTTCATAATAAAGTGTTATGTAATAAACTATATTGGTTAGCTTAACTGTGACGTTTGAGAATTGAGTATAATAATATAATAATATATAAAGTTTTAAATGTTTATAATAAAGACAAATTTTATTGTCAATTGTGACACAATTAAATACCAAAATTAATGTGTTCCTTTTTTCATTTAGATGAACTGACACTATCAATCAATCTAAAGAGAATTGTAAACATTAATTTGTGGTGCAGGTTTAAACATTTTTTTGTTTTCTTATGCCTAAATAAAATGAAATGTGGAACAAGTGAAAAACATCTCACACACAGAGGATGAAGAACTACTGTAAATTATGAAAACTAGACCTGCAAATTGAATAAGGGGAGTGTTTGCAAAATTACAGTATTATTAAAGAAACTATCACACTATCAAAAATGAATTGTATGAATGTATGCATTTATTAATATGCATTGTGCAAGTGCAAGTGAGATGTGCTTAATTACATTTGTTAAAAATAAATCCTGACTAAAAATAATATAATGGTGGCTCCAGTCGTTAACATTAGAACTTTTTTAAATATAGGGTACACCTAGGGATATTAAATATGAATTTTATTGGAAAAATAAATCCTGGTCTGTCTGCAGATAAGAAAAAGTGACCATATTTTGTGGTCAGTTTGGGTTAATTTAGACTGAGGATAACTGTCATGATTAAATTGTTTAAGGATTCATATTGCGAGTAATTATGAAGATGGCCAAGGGAGCATGACCTTGTTGCATTGGGATTATGTGTTATTGTGTGTGGTTATATGTTGCCTGTTGCCTGTATATGGTTATTGTGTATCCTAGTTATTATTTATTGTAAGAGGAAAAATGTGTTATAGAACATATGTGGAAATGGTTAAAAAAAATTGCTCTGCACAGAGGTTAGCTGCAGATCATTACACATTTGATAAACAGCAGCTAAAACAGATGCATGTACTTCATGTAGTCCTAAGCAAACTCTTGAGATTAACACCAAGGTTGTTTTACTAGTCAGCTATACATATCTGGTGAATTTGATCGGAAGAGTTTTTATATTAACCAAGGCTACAAGGCAGATGTGTTTCATCACACAGATACACAAATTTACACAAGGATGTGGTATTGGAGAGTAAACCGTTCTGGTTACACACATACAGTGTGAGACTATTTCTGTGTTTTGTATCCTGATTTGGGGAGTGGTCTTGCAGTGGGCCACTAGTAACCTGTATGCATTGTTCTCTGCCTGTACCTGTTGGGCCTTGCCGTCATCAGAAGCCATCTTTTGTGCCACAGAGAACAGGAACTACACAATTCTGCTGGGGTAGGTTTGAACTAGGTTCATATCAAGCCCCCTTGAAGAAGCAGATAGTGACAATAACTTTATGCCAGAAAGCTTTATTTTCCTTAAATGTGTTTGACCCCACCACTTGCACTGGAAGGCTGTGGCAGTTATAAAAAGTACTTTCATACATTAGCAGCATATGTTCCGGATTCCAAAGTTATAAATAAAGACCTCCTGTTCGCTCTCCTGTAATAGTGACCATTTACCAAAGATGGTGAGCAAATATTAATGTACGATTAAAATAATTTGAAGTGTGTACAAATAATGTGATGATATTAAATGGATATTTACTCCACATCTGTGGCAAACGTTCACCATTACAAGCGAGCAAATCATGTGTATTGTGACATAGAAATTGTAATTTTTACTAATCAATTAGTTGTTTTATTAATTTTTACTATTCAATTACTTTTTATTGTTCTACCTTACCAGTGGTGGCAACTAAATGTGATTTAGTATCCTAAGAATCCTGCTTACTTAAAGTATGGTCTCTCTCTCTTTCTCTCTACCCCTCCCTCCCCCTCAAGAGCATGTGAGAGTAAAAACATTAGTTATCAGTCAATATTAAATCTTTTTATGCAAAGATATAACATTTGATCGCCACTAATTGCACTGATATTCAACATACCTAATGAATTAAAGTACTTATCATCAAATAAAATTGTATTTATGTAAACGAAGATTCACTCTCCATCTCTGATGAACATTCATGATTAGAGGCGAGATATATCCATAAACTACTGACAAGATCATCTAAACCAATCAAAATGCATGAAATCTGACAGTTGATCACATGCACTGAGCATGCTTATTACATTCTGGGTTTTAAACTATTACCTCAAAAACAGCTTACGCTACCTAAAAAATTCCACAAAAGGCAGTCAGACTTTTATGATCACTTTTTTTATGCAAGTGAGCAACAATTCCTGTCGGAAAAACACTATGTCATCACCCCAACATTCAACATAAATCATCTTGATTTACCCCCAGAATTTTATTATGCTAGCCTTCTTTCTTTTGATTCTCTACACTGTACGTATTAAGTACAGCAAGTATTCAGTAATAACTAGCAAGTGTTATGGACATGACTACACCTCTTTAGATTCATGACAGTAATGCTGTAAACAGTTGAAATACATTAGTTTGGGAAAGTTTTTTACTTCTGTGAACTATGTAACAAACAAACAAGATCAGTAGCTAAGTAAGAACTGTGCATAAAATGTTTTTTTTACAAAAAAATCATAGGTTTAGTAGACTGTCTGTGTCTGCTGGATTACATAGAAGACAATCGTTGGCAGATAGGATAGTGGGGGGAGGGGGATAATCCTACTGTAATAATAATTTAATAAGAATATCCCCAATATTACTTAAATGAGACTTTAAAAATTGAATCTACTACTTAAAGAACCACTAATGCATAGAAACACAAACCTCAAATGTGCGTTGTTAGACAGAGACTGTTAAAAACAATGTGCAGTTTTAAAATTGTCTGTTTGTTCTTCAAGCAGAGCGGCTGGTGTCCTCCTCCGTGTTCCTTGTCAGGGGGCATGGTCTTCTCTGTCTGGGGGTTGGACTATTGTGGAGCTTGGAAGCAGGCTGAGTTATGATGTCATTGGCCCTGACAGATAACATCATTAGCTCTGTCCCCACTGTCTACAACAGCTGTATCATAACCTACTTGAAGCTGCCCCACTCAATGACTGTGCTTGAGTCATCATATATCTGCCCCCTGAGAATGCATATACTATAATCTGATGATCAGACTTTTTTAATCCAGCTTCCAGGCAGAGCTGGTCACAACCCCTGATAGGCATAGCAAGCTGGAGATAAGCAGCTCTGAAAAAAATATTTACTTTCCCAACATATGAGCTTTACTTGCAAATGCACTACAGTTGTCCTTTAAAAAGTAAAAGCTGTATCTCTTGTTTTATTTTTAAACAATATTATATCCATTCTCAAGTCAAGTTCTACAAAATAACATATCATAAGTATAATGTTTAGATGACCCTTTAAAACTTAAATAAAAAGAATACTCAAAAAGTCTCTTGAATGTCCATTTCAGTCAACTAATTATTGTTGGAATAGTCTTTAATTTTAACTTCCAAACTTTAAAACTAATCTCAGCTTGTAAATTATTAACCATTCAGGTACATTGAGTACACAGTATGGTGCTCTTGTTTGCAGCAAGATAACCTGTGTTGCCAATTTGAAGTCTAACTACAGGTTTAGGCAATAGATATTTTATTTACTTATCTTTGATTCATATGGTGTGATTCAAATGATTTAGTTATCCGTAATTTATACGAAGTTTATATGTATTCAGCTTTTGTTATCAGCTAATAAGAACCAATATTTAAAATCAAGTTGCACAATCCAAGCAGTGATCATATAGGTTAATATTTAACTGGCAATGTACTCAGTTTATATAAATTATGTATTACAATAAAAAAACCTGCATGACACATGTTTACATATTACCCTCAACAATAACAGAATGATGGGGGGAAATTTATAAGAAGGTGCGTGATAAGCCGAGATCTACTGTGGCTCTACTCAGCTTCTGTGCAGCATAAATTTACTAAACTGCTGGTATTATCATTATGTCGGTAATGCCCAATGCAACACTTTATATACACCCCTTTACACATTTTGATCAGAGTGGCATATGCATATTAAAGGGCTCAAGCATCGGCAACGTTGTTCATCTGTGCAAGCGCAAGATTAGTTGTCAAACCTGAAATGACTGTCAATATGTCAATAATAACACCAAACAAACCCAGTGTTATAATACCACTAGGAAATTGCCCGTCAAAAATGACGGGAATTTTTTTTTAAGGCTGGCAATGCTGTTTGCCATACTATGTGAGGCTTTTGCTCTTCTGATCACCTACATTGGTTTTATTTTCAAAGTCCCGCGTGCCTGGCGTTGCTAGTGTAAGTGTTACTGTTTTCACCGTTGTGTATTTTCTAAGTCCCATGTTGTTCGTGTGCGTTACTGTCTTTGGCATCGTATATTTTCTAAGTTTTGCGTGCCTGGCATTGCTGAGCTTTGTTTTCATCCTGTTTCAGAATTTTTCTGTTTTTCGTCCGACATTTTTTCCCTTGCTTAGTCGATTTTAGTTCTACAAAAAACGCAAAATATGGCTTCAATTAGTTTGCAACTTTACTCCCAGGCTTCTTGGCTCTCCCCCTGTGCTTTGTGTGAGTGTGTTATTTTTTTTATTTTATTATTTTTGTGTTTTTTCTGTGTTTTTGAACCAACTGCATGTCTCAACTGCTCGCCTTGCTTTGCAAGACGGGCAGTGCAATGAGTTCCTTTGGCGCTCATTGCAGCCTAAGTCCCTTATGCCTCAACTGCTCGTTTTGTGAGGCTCACAGTGCAGCTTAAGTCCCGCATGCCTCAACTGCTTGCCTCGCCTTGCAACCCTCACTTTGCGAGGGACGCAAAAGCGTGACCAACATCACAAACGTTCCAGACACTGACAACTATATATGTGATGCATGTGCATGGTTAGTTGCACTACATATTAAAAAAAATATCTAACGTTAACATCAGGGGTGTAGGAGACAGAATAATTCTGGGGGGGGGGATACAGCTTATTGTACACACAGATCGTAAAATGTATGCATATATACATACATATAAACATAGAAAAATCTGGGGGGATTTGTCCCCCCATCCCCCCAGTTCCTACATCTATGGTTAACATACTACACTTGTGCATTTATACCCTCCTCAACACCTGGGGAGAGCCATCTGCAGATTAACTTTTTCTAAAAATAACCATATTATTATTATCAAGTTAAAGTGTTGTGTTTTTGTGTCTACAGTCCATTTATAAATTCTGTCGATATTGAAATGTAAATTTATATAAAAGATATACGTATATTTGATAAACAAGCTTATAAAACGGTATAAAACATTAAAGGTGAAACAGTAAATACTTGTTCTGGCAGGTCTTTAACCATGTATAAATCATATTTTGTCAAATAAATCCTATCTGTCATGGTCTACAAAAATTATGGTTATGCTCCATGAAAGATTATGGCATGTTTATCAGACTGATGGATGTGACAAAATAAAAAAACAGTTCGGACCAAGAATATACATAATACAATAGGGAAGCCAGTAAACTAAATATTAAATAAAAGGTCCCCCCCCCCCCCATAAGCAAGTTAGGTCCAAATATTTACTCCACCCTCTGCCGGTTCTCATTCATAGTGAGAATGCTGTTTTTTCAGGCATGTACAGTATAGAGCTTGGAATGTTTGTCTTACTAATGCCTTGTAAATGACTGAGACGTTTCTCTCACTGTGATGAAGACCTGGGATGGCTAGAGGAAATATTTGGTCCTCGCTTCCACATTTGCAAGTGTAATTGTGATTTTACAACATCTTAAAAGCACTTTCTTTTGTTTACATACACTAGATTGTTTTACTGATTTTTTGGGTTATTTCATGGAAATCGATTATCCACCTTAAATCACACACTGCACTAGAAACTGAGGTTAACTGTACCTAATTGGAGAATGTCTTGGAGCAACAGGGGAAAATTGCCCTCAGACAAAACATCTGCAGTAGAAACTTACCAGAATCTATAACAGTACTACCCCCAATATAAAAGACTGATGTGAACACTGTCTTACTGGCATTAGCGAGAAGGAATGCAGGATGCAGGACCCACTACCCACAATCTACGTCATAAGAATAACCCATGTATTTAATATTTTACTGCTACTACATGAAAAAACTAAAAATGCAAGCTGCACTTAATGACAGCCTGAGATTGATGAACAGCAAACTGCTCTATTTTATCCCTCATCTTGAACTCACATCTGCAAAAGTCTACATTAAAAACATAAGCGCTCATAGCTCACCTCTTACACAGCACTGACTGAATGTGTGGAACTTCTCCAATACCGGACTGTACTTTAACAGCAAGATCAACCCTCCTACAGCACGCATCCAAGAGAGCAACCAAAACCAGCAATGTACAGCTTCTCTAAAAATCATAAGCCCCACAACATGCATAACTTTGTCCTGTCCCCTTCTTCCTGGGTGATTGGGTTGAGTTTAATTTAGTCCTCCATTTACTCCTTAACAATCCCAAATGTAGTAGAATTTGTTGGTGAGCATTTAATCAACCATAAAACATAAAACATAAGGTTACAATCACTTATCATGGTCCCATCACCTCTACTCCTGAATACCTCATACCCTTTAGTTAGCACCTCAACCCCCACATATATTCAACATTTCTCAAAACACTGGCAAGTTTCTTAGGGTCATTTCTCTATCATAATTCTCCTGGATCTCTCTACTGCCTTTGACACAGTTGATCACCCTCTTCTTATCCCAAATTTCCTCTCTCTCTCTCTCAGCATCTTTGACACTGCTCTCTCATGGTTCACATCAAAACCTAGAAGATTGGACTTTTAGTGTCTACCTTCTCTGCATCTCTTCTTTGCATCGACCTCTGACTGTTGGTGTACCACAAGATTCACACCTACCCCCCCTCCTCTTCTCTATCTATACATCCTCCATGGTACCCTAATAAAATCATTTGGATTTCATTATTATATATATGTGCAGATGGCAATCAAATCTACCTCTCATAACCAGATCTAACCCTAACAACTCAAACTTAACATGTCTAACTGAGCTCCTAATCTTCCCACCCTCTACCACATCTCCCACTCCTCAAAATATCTCTCACTATCGGAAATGACATCATCACTCCCACCTCTCAGGCCCATTGTCTTGGGGTTCTACTGGACCCTGCCATCTCTTTCCTTCCTTACATACAATCAATCAATCAATCACAAAATCTTGTAATTTTCACCTAAAAACATCTCCAAAACATGTCACTATGATACACAAGACACAACTTAAATTCAAATCTATTCTTTCATCATATCTTGTCTCAAAATACTCCTCCAATTGCCCTCTTCACTCTAATTACCTTTTTCTGTCCTCCTCTCTTATAACCTTCTCTCACTCCCGCCTTCAGGACTTTTGTTATTCTGCACCTCTATTTTTTTTACAATCGGTTAAAATTTGTTTTTGATGAGTACTTTAACCCTATATAGAGCTACAGAATATGTTGTCATGTTACAAAGGATAATTATGATAATAATAATCAAGTGCTAACATTACTCACAATGAATCATTTCTTGATAAATTACAGGCCACCGTCAATACAAATTGAGTCCAAGGTTGCAGAATGTTACATCAAATTTAATGGGGTAGGTACATGGTTTTAGGAACTGTGTGTGTGGTGGTGGTGGTGGGGGGGGGGGGGGGACGAGGGAAACAAATCCCTCCATATATTTCAATGTGTGTGTTTATGTGTAGAGAAGCAGTTGGTATTTTTATACTATATGAGGTATCCCCCCCATATTTTCTTTTGTTCCTACACCCATGGGTAGGTAGATGCCATATACAGTGCCTTGCAAAAGTATTCACGTCCCATGACTTTTTACCTATTTTGTTACATTACATCCTTGAGTTCAATGTTTTGTTAATCTGAATTTTATGTGTTGGATCAGAACACAATAGTCTAAATTGGTGAATGAAATGAGAAAAATATATACATAAAGCTATTTTTTAGAAATAGAAAACAGAAAATTGGCATGTGCGCATGTATTCACCCCCTTTGTTATGAAGCCCATAAAAAGCTCTGGTGCAACCAATTACCTTCAGAAGTCACATAATTAGTGAAATGATGTCCACCTGTGTGCAATCTAAGTGTCACATGATTTGTCATTACATATACAAGGCCCCAGAGGCTGCAACACCTAAGCAAGATGCACCACTAACCAAAAACTGCCATGAAGACCAAGGAACTCTCCAAACAAGTAAGAGACAATGTTGTTGAGAAGTACAAGTCAGGGTTAGGTTATAAAAAAATATCCAAATATTTGATGATCCGCAGGAGTACCATCAAATCTATCATAACCAAATGGAAAGAACATGGCACAACAGCAAACCTGCCAAGAGACGGCCGCCCACCAAAACTCATGGACCGGACAAGGAGGGCATTAATCAGAGAGGCAGCACAGAGACCTAAGGTAACCCTGGAGGAGCTGCAGAGTGCCACAGCAGAAACTGGAGTATCTATACATAGGACGACAATAAGCCGTACGCTCCATAGAGTTGGGCTTTATGGCAGAGTGGCCAGAAGAAAGCCATTACTTTCAGCAAAAAACAAAATGGCACGTTTTGAGTTTGCGAAAAGACACGTGGGAGACTCCCAAAATCTATGGAGGAAGGTGCTCTGGTCTGATGAGACTAAAATTGAATTTTTTAGCCATCAAAGAAAATGCTATGTTTGGCGCAAACCCAACACATCACATCACCCAAAGAACACCATCATACTGGGGGGATGTCTTTCAGCAGCCGGGACTGGGAAATTGTTCAGAGTTGAGGGAAAGATGGATGGTGCTAAATACAAGGATACTCTTGAGCAAAACCTGTACCAGTCTGTGCGTGATTTAATGCTAGGACAGAGGTTCACCTTCCAGCAGGACAATGACCCCAAACACACTGCTAAAGCAACACTTGAGTGGTCTCAGGGGAAACATGTAAATGTGTTGGAATGGCCTAGTCAAAGCCAAGACTTCAATCCAATAAAAAATCTGTGGTCAGACTTAAAGATTGCTGTTCACAAGCGCAAACCATCCAACTTGAAGGAGCTGGAGAAGTTTTGCAAGGAGGAATGGGCAAAAATCCCAGTGATAAGATGTGGCAAGCTCATAGAGACTTATCTAAAGCGACTTGGAGCTGTGATTGCTGCAAAAGGTGGCTCAACAAATTATTGACTTTAGGGGGGTGAATAGTTATGCACTTTGACTTATTCTATTATTTTGTCCTATTTGTTGTTTGCTTCACAATAAAAAAGAAAAAACATATTCAAAGTTGTGGACATGTTCTGTAAATTAAATGATGCAAATCCTCAAACAATCCATGTTAATTCCAGGTTGTGAGGCAACAAAATAAGAAAAATGCAGAGGGGGTGAATACTTTTTGGAAGGCACTGTAAGTGTGGTTGGCCCAGGAAGCAGTAATCAATGCATGTTAACTTGATGAATGCACTATAGATTAAGAACCTTTACAAACTTATCCAATTATAAACAATCACAGAAATACTGGCAATTAATAAAAAAATACCACTCTAAGAGCTAAAACTATTTTTTACTTGGCTAAAAGCCACAATAGCCAAAACATTGCACAAATGTGTATCTTCTTACTCACTTTTTACAGCAGTGATTCTCAAACTTTACAGAGAGGAATAATGGCACATTGAACTTTGGCAACACTACTTAAGAGCCAGGAGTCTTGATTACCACATACTATGTATTCTGTGTAAGTAAATTGTATATTAAACAAACTTATTTATAATTATTCTTTTATCTGCAATGTCTTTGATTTGCAATAACATTCAACATTTCAAGACACATAGCAAACCTGGCACCCCGCTTGAGAATCACTGCCTTGAAGACTTAAGAAGAGATAATCCATATCTACATTTCTTCCACAGTGATTTTACTACTTTTGCAACACGTAAATCAAAATCTTGGCTTGTCAAGTGAGATAGGTTTCTGTCACTTCTTTACATACTAAGGCTTCATGACTCAACCCTCACTGGTGCCTGATGGAAATACAGACAATGGATTCTCTATAACACTGAACATGTCTCTGACCTGATTACAGTACAGTCAATTGTCCCCTTTGACATACTGAAGGGGAAATGCTAATTTCCTAATAAAATGTGACTTATGTCTATCACATACTGATTTCCACCATTCCTACAATACATTTCACTCAATATCAATCGTTTAACTCCTATGCATCTAGACCAAAAAAAAGATGGCCATAATAATCCTATAATGTATACACACCCGAAAAACGACAAACGGAGTCAGAAACTCTCCACTATGAAAAAGGATCATACCTAGCAAAAACTCTTTAAAAGCACATTATAAAGCTTACTCACATTCATTAACAACACAATAAAATGCTAACTCACTCATTAAAATGTTTGCTAACACAAACATTGTTTTTAAATGACTGTGAATTTATATATATTTAATCTGTCCACTAGATGGTAGTAATGTGCTTTTAAAGGAGAAACTATACAAACAGATAAGAAAAAAAAAAATATATATATATATATATGTTTCACAGAATAATAGTATATTAATACCTTTTATTCTCATTTTTAAATGTATTAAGAAGAAAGCCTCCACCCCAGGCAAAGGTTCATCAGGTGCCATTTTCCAGTTCCAAATGAACACAGATGCTAAATGAGAACTATAAGCAATCTATGTATATATGTTTCCTCTTTTTTTTTTTTTTTTTAATTCAACACTTTTACATAGCGTTCAGTGCCATTTGGTGCTACCACACATTGCCTGACATGACATAATTATGTGAGACTTTCGTGACCATCGCTAGGGGAAATAGTCACAAATGTTGCAAGACTGGCACTGTTTCAGAGTCTCCATGGTACCAGCATCGACCATAGTGCAAAAAGAAAAGGAGAACTTATTGGATTCTGCATAAAGAAATCAATGTATTACTTATAATTCTATTTACAAGTTTATTGTTTCATAGGTTTCATACATATATTTTACATTAATGTAGACCAGTTTCTCCAGCCTAAAAATAGTAGGTAACAACTTCCTTCTTTCTGGAGCCACTACAGCGTCAAAATTCTGATATGCAAATCATCCTAACAGCACAGCCCCAAAATGCCAACTAAGGGCCATATTAAATTCCAGCCTCATAAGTCCAACGTGTAGCACGTAAGGGCTCCGTGCTTCAAATTTGTCAAAAGGACAAATTTAGAAGGAGCTGAGAGCTACGTGCGAGAGACGCTATTTCGTAAACCAGTTCGCGGCTGTCGGACTTGCGTGTTCGCACACAAACAATTAATCAAATTCGTATTTACGGGTTCAGATGGAACCAATGGAAAAAGAGATCGTAAGCGATATGTCACTGAAAACAGGGAGGGTACATTTCAAAGTCCTACGTGCTCCAAATCCAGTTTGCGATCGCAATATTAATAAAGCCGTAAATATGATATTCTATTACATGCGAGTTATTACAGTATGAGTCATAACACATTGATTGCAGGGGTCCATATGACACATGAAATATTCATGAAATAAAATATTTATGGGGTCGATTTGCGGGATTGAGAATGTTGTGCTATTAATTCTAAGACCTAACATCACTTTCCTTGTTAATAAAAGTACAGTACTGTGGTGTTATGTAGAGTACAAGTGCTACATATTGTACTTGACCCTCTTTGTGGGTGCTCTGGAGCACACGTTGGCCTCTGGGCTCGATTTGCGTGGTACGTGCTTGCTCGCAGGTGAACACGTAGCACTTTAATAGCTGAACTGAACAAGTAGCAGTTACAAGGATGAGAGATCAAATGATTTACGTGTGCAAGGTTCTACGTTGCGCTCCACGTAGCCTATTCTCGGCTGTCCTGCGTGTTAACACGCAAAGTTGGCTGCGAGCAACGCTAAGACAGTTACAAGCTACGTGTTAACACATAGCTCCAATTTAGTATGGCTACAAGTTTTCAATGCACAAGAAACCTGAAACACATATTTTTGCCCCCCTTGTGGTATCATTAGCATCCTTGAAAGCTTTCTATAGACGCTCATCCTGAAAATAAATATTATCTGTGTCTGGGTATACCCATAAAATATATAAACTAAAATTAAATAAATGTATTTGTTTTTTAAATATAGATGATACAAAGTTACCAAAATCCTTGTAGTAGGGTAGCATGTTCTGAATAAAAACACAATTCATTGTTGATGTATATAACTGCAGTTATATTTTTTGTATTTAATTGTTCTCAAGAGACTTCTGCGTTTACTCTTCATTGTCACTTGGCCCTTCCCCATCATATACCTTTATAGGATCTTTTGAGTTGAGACTCAGTAGTGATATATACTCATAACATCAAATGACTGCTAAATGGACCATTAACTTAGTATTGTTCATACACAATATGTAAAAATCATAAAATAACTTGTCTCTTGTAGAATAAAATTATAATCTAAAAACATTAGTAACACATGCCAAGTATATTCATAGCTCATAAATAAGCAACAAATGCAAAGAAAATAAAGAATTCAAGGTTGAAATAGGGAACTACATGTTTCTTAAAGATCCCAGATCACTGAATTGATCTATTGATCTGTATAAAAACTGGTTCCTTCTCATAGATCTGCTGACAGTTGTAATCTCCCTGACAATACTGGCATGATAATACAAACCAAGAGCCCAAATCAAATGCAAGCCCGCATCTCGTGGGATACAGGCCTCATGTCTGTGGGCGTGCTGAGTGCTCCGTTCGTCTCTGATTCAATTGAACTAGGGTACAAATTACGGGCCGAATGCCAAAGCCGTAAACCATGCACTTGTACGTAGCAGTTCAGGGTGGGAACATGATCAATTAAGCAATGCCGTAATCACCCATTTCAAAACAGACAATAGAAAATGAGATAATTACGGCAGTAAAACATGGAGGTTACATGTCAATCAATTAGGTTCAGGGGTCAATAAGCGATCAGACTCTCAAACCCTCAAAATACAAAATAATAAAAATGAATGCCAATACTGTTCTAGTCCATATGGGTGGCCTGATATGTATTAACTCATTGATTCCCGAGATCGATATAACCCCGAAAAGACACTATTTTGTATTGCTGATTTGCGAGATTGAGACTGTTGTGCAATTAATTCTAAATAGTTTTCAGCACTTTCCCCGTCATTTACAGTGCTGTATTAATTTTTTATTTGCCTACAAATAGGTGTTTAACCCCCTTGCGAGTCCTCTCTAGTACTCATTGGATTTTCTCCTTCATTTGACATTTACGGGTGTGAATACATTTGCAGGCTTGGGTGAATTGACCAAATGAATAGCGAATTGCGATTTTAGCCTTGCGAAAGTGACAGATCAAAGGCTTCTGGAGGCTGTAAGTTACGAGTTTAACCATCGCCATTTTTTCAAGCTCGAAACTCGGAAGCCGTTCCGAGACCACAAAAAGACTCCAACTGAATAGCAAAATAGCTAGCAACCTCACTTACGGGCTCCCGGATCTCATGTAAACTCAATTGAATGGGGCACAATGTTTGTAGAATACATCTCTTGTATTAGGGGTGAAAAATTCCTGTGAGCCATGGCTCATAAAATTTGTACTGCTGGCTCCTAAATATGTATTTCTATGAAAGGCTTCCTCCGAGGAAGCCTGTGTTTTCCCTTTGCTTTAGATATGTTTGCCTTTTTCCACCCTTGTAAATATGTATAATCACTATGTGCCAGTATTATATTGGATTATATTATGTTGTATATTTAAGTTTATTGGCAATGGGTTGCAGTGTCTTTATGAGTAATATATCTTATACAGTATCTTAAGAATGGGCTTTATTTAGAGAACCTAGAGAAACAGCTTTCAGAAGAAATAGGCCAATGTTTTCTATCACTTTTGCTAAATTACTATTCAAGCTAACCAAAGCAACTCTTGAATGCCTTTGCTGTTTTTTTCCTACCATTTATGCTATGAAGGTGTTCCACTTACTTAATATCCAATCTACAACAAAATACTTCAGCACATTATTCCTTAATTTATTACCATGTGACTTCTAATGACCTCTTCTTCTTGTATTCATCTGTTTCTGAAAGATTCCCTTCTCTTTTCAGAGATTTACATAGTATAGGTTTCTATGTTCTTTTAAGCCAGTGGTCTTCAACCTTTTTGGAACCAGATACAGGCTATCTACCATCCACAAATTATGTGGAACACCTTTGAGATCCAAATCATTAATACAAGGCTGATTCTTCAATAATGTATTTAGTCTTTTGTCACTGACATGTTTAAAGGGTTAATCTTTTGTAATTATTTTTCCTACCCTATTCCTACCTCTTCGTCATCTCACCTTGCATAAAAAAATGAACACAGTTTAGCCTAGTGGGGTGCTGAGTACCAGAGGTGTACCAGTTCTGCCCTCCATTTAAGCCCACATGTAAGTTAGAACAGATACACCCCTACCCTTTCTATGTTTGCATATGCATTGTGGAAAAGGCATAATAAGGTTTCCCTCAATAAAGACTTGCATTGCAGGTGAGACACACTCCAATACAGTGTGTATGTCCATGTTCATTCAATCAGTGATTTGAGCTTGTCTTTTAAAACTCTCCCCTCCCCCAGAATTATTTGGGTTCCTATGCCCTTACTTAGTTCCCTCTTTGTACTGCCAGGTAACTAAAAGAAGTCCTGCTTCTGCAATGCATTTTTTCCTATAAGAAACAAAATACATTTCCTTCATAAGGCTTCCCCTCTGGCATGAAAGCCTTCCTTTGCATATGTAGGCCTTAGTATAAATATGGACCTACAGGCAAAACTTGCAAAATAAAGAATTATGAAAATGAATGCCAATACTGTTCTAGTCCATATGGGTGGCTTCATATGTATTAACTCATTGATACCCTAGATCGATTTAACCCCGAAATTACACATAACATTTTTTATTTATTTTTTCTTTCCGGACGATTTGCGGGCTTGAGATTGTTGTGCAATTAATTCTATAGTCTGTCATCACTTTCACCGTTATTTACAGTGCAGTATTGACTTTTTATTTGCATTCGCATTGCTACGAATAGGTGTTTAACCCCCTTGCGGGTCCTCTCTAGCACTTGTAGGATTTTCTCCTTCATTTGCTGTTTATCGGTGTGAGAACACTTGCGGACTTAAGGAATCGTAGAAATTGAATAACTTCTTGCG